>MU726601.1:33676-45312 GCA_026770625.1 Nicotiana glauca | reverse complement strand
AACTCAACTTTCTCAATTAGAGTCAAATTCAAATCTCAACACATACACCCTGTTAGTAGAAAAGAAACTCTCTACTCAATATTATAAGGAACACACCTACGTAGATTATTCCGCATGAGATAACCCACATGCTTTGCCTCCAATTAACATTTTTGTATACCTTCCGCCGTCATACACATTACACAATCACTTAGTCTTCCTGAGTCTAAACTTATACCGTAACATGAAATTTACTTCACTCCAAACAGGAGACATGAAAAGATTCTTCATGTGCCCATAACTTGGGGCTAGACATCTTATCACAATGGAAATCATACACTCAATAGTTCATCTATCATCCAGTAGACCTTCCTCGTCACTTCCAAGTCATATAGATACATCTCGCAGTACTAACATACTCCTCACGTAGCTATCCAACCATCATTTCCACTAATAGGGACAATACCGGACATATAAGTTCAAAACACCTGCTCGCACAATCAGCACCTCGGTGCTCAAGCCATTGGCAAAGATCCGGCCTCAAGTCCTCCAGACTGGCCTAACATCAAACTCACAGCGATCACGTCTTGCCCCTCGATCGGGGAATTACAAGCCATCAGGGCACATATGATACTGAGCGCCCGTTCGTGCATACGAACACGTGGAAGGAATTGTAAAAGTTACTTTTTCAAGCTGAATCAAGGAGGCACGATAAGAATTCAAGAATATGAAGTTTTTCCTAAAAGTTCTGCAGCCTCTCGAGGATAAATACAGACGTCTCCGTAACGATCCGCGAGACTTTACTAAACCGGCTCATAACTCGCGAGACCAATTAACCTAGGCTCTGATACGAACTTGTCACGATCCCCAATCCCGGTCGTGATGGCGCCCAACACACTGCTAGGCAAGCCCGACCAATTTACCAACCTTGAGCCTTTTTATACAATTTATGGTTCAATTAACACAATTGATTACTAAGTCATCGTACTGAAAGTCTGAGATATAGTGAAACATGCGGAAACCCAAGTAGAAATACTACTACATAGCCCGAATGATCAGGTGTCACAAGTCTGAGCCTCTAATACACGAGTGTCAACCTAATACATATTTTTCTAAAGAAAATGCGGAATAAAACAAATAGGATAGACGGGAAGATCAGGACTGCAAACGCCATGCAGCTACCTTAATGCTCCCGGATACGATGCTCGACAAAGATAGTCTCACTCAGCCTCAGTAGGTGCACCTGTATCTGCACACGAGGTGCAAGGAGTAAAGTAAGAACTTCCAACCCAGAGAGTAATAAACATAAATAAAGGCTGAGAGTAAGAAATCCTAAATAGGCACAAGATAAGCTATAATCACAACTGTTCACCAGGTAACATCAATTAAGATAACCAACGAAATTAATAATGCTGCAACACAGAAATAAATAATGACAGTCAAAATATGCAATGCAGCACATAAACCGGTACTCTTTAGTACCCATTGCGGCGTGCAGCTCGAGCCATCCATTTATTTATCGTCGACGACGCTCACTGGAGGTGTGTACAGACTCCGGAGGGGCTCCTACATCCCAAGTGCAATATCAAGCCATCTCGTGGCATCAAATATAGGCCCTCGGCCTCATATCAATATCAATATAATACCGCTGCGGCGCGCAGCCCGATCCCATAAATATAATATCGCTGCAGCGCGCAGCCCGATCCCATAATCAGTTCAAAATCACATAAGCCTCTCGGCACAATAGCAAATAAATTATTCAGCCCAAACTTCATTAGAAATATTATTTAAGTCCCAAGTTTTGAGAAAAGTGGCTGAGTTTGCAAAACAGTATTTAATATTAGGACTGAATTCAATTTTCTGTACACATGGTAAGAAACTAGTAAAACAATCCCTGAACAATTCAAACAGTTGGCACGAACCCCAATTATAATAATTAATCCATTTATTAGGATATCAATTCAACTCCAAGCAATTAGGTAGTATTTTCATTAAGCGGGACGGACCAAGTCACAATCCCCAATGGTGCTCTACCCCACGCCCGTTATCCAGCGTGCAAGTCACCTCAATATAGCACTATGATGTGCAAATTCAAGGTTTCAAACCCTCAACAAAGCATTTACATCTATTACTAACTTCAAATCTAGTCCGCAATTATTCTGCAACACGCTTGTCTCGTGAATCAACTTCCGAAAGCTCCAAATCTATCAAGTCTGATTTTTACCATCAAATTATGCTCAAGGAATAATTCCCAAAAAGAAAATATCAATTTAATTCAAAATTCGGAATTTGTCCGAAACCCGACCCCCGGGCTCGCATCCCGAAACTAAAATTTTTTTAAACCAAAATGTTCTTCGTCCTCTCAGGAGTCCGTACATATAAAGAACACAAAAATCGAAGCTCGCTTGGCCCTTCAAATCGACCTTAGAATGTCTCTAAATCACAAGACCTAAAACCCCACTTCTCTACTGATTTTCATTTTCTAATACATATATAATCTTGTATTTAACTTGAAAATAAGTAGAACCAACTCACCTTTGATACTTGATGAAATCTCCCTTGAAATGCTCTCCAAAATCATCCAAGCCAAATGAAAGAAATGAAAGAAATAAACCAAATTCGTGTTTAAAGAATCTGCCCGTGCTTAGTCGAGTTGTACCTTGCACTTGTGCTATACAAGTTGTATATCCTATTAAAATTTTCCTTTGTCGGACACCTTCTGTTTAAACACCCATAACGTTTTGTAGAAATATCTAAATGACAAACGGTTTGAAGCTTTAGAAACTAGACTCGAAGATCTTTAATTTGATAGGTTGTACACCATATACATCTTTATATATTCCGAGATATGAGATTCTAAAATGCATCAGAAAATTCTGTTGAAATTGCTCCACCAGCCATTTCTGATCCATCGTAACTTTCTGAGATAATATCCAAATCATGAATGATTTTACTTTCTGAAAACTAGAATGTAAGGGCTACAACTTTCGTGTTTTGCAAATATTTTTGATTTCTTAGAGATTGCAAGATATGAGCTTCCAAACTGGACTTCTCGCACCAGAAATTTTCTAGTGCACAGCTAAAGCTAAAAAAAATGTGCAATTTTTCCAAAGATGAAATAGTCCGTTTCACCACCCAAAACTCACCCGAGGCGAGTGGGACCTCAACCAATCATGCCAACATATCTCATAACATCGTTCAAACTTGTTCCAACATTCGTAATGCTCAAAACAACATCACAACACCAAATTCGCATCGGATTCAAGGCTATGAACTTTGAAACTTCTAACTTCCATATCTGATGCCGAAACACGTCAAAACTAGTCCGAATGACCTCAAATTTTGCAGAAAAGTCCAAAATGACATAACGAAGCTACAACAACTCTCGCAATTCCATTCTGACCATCGAATGAAAATCTCACCTATCAACCGGAATTCGCCAAAATACTAACTTTGCCAATTCAAGCTTAATTCTACACCGGTCATCACAAAAATATTCCGGACACACTACTAAGTCCCAAATCACCTAACGAAGCTATCCGAACCATAAAATTCACATTTTGAGCCCTCTAACACATAAGTCAATATCCGGTTGACTTTTCCAACTTAAGCTTCCTTAAAAGAGACTAAGTGTCTTATTTTGCACACAAGTCACATTCGACATTATAGACTTGCCCCAACTTTCGGAATCGCATTCCGACCCCGATATATAAATTTCCACTTCTACTCGAATTTTCGCAAAAACCTTCAAGTTTCTATATTTAGCCAGATGACTTCAAAATGACCTCCGGACATCCGAATTCACTTCCGATCGCGCTCCTAACTCCAGAATCATCATACGAAGCTATTCCCAGACTCAAAATCCCAAACGGACATCTATAACACTGAAATGCCTTCCAACCCAAATTTATAAAATTCTTCTAAAATACTAACTTCCACAATATACACCAAAATGCTCACGGGTTATCCAAAACCAAATCCGAACATATGCCCAAGTGAGAAATCATCATACTAACCTGCTAGAACTTTCAGATCCCGATTTCGAGGTCGTTTACTCAGAATTCCAATCTTAGCCATTTTCTTCAACTTAAGGCTGCCGCAAATGAAAAGTTTCTTCCCAATTTGACTTCGAATTTTCCGAAATTCGACTCTGACCATACGCACAAGTCAATATACCTGAAATGAAGTTGTTCATAACTTCCAACTGCTGAACGACGCACTAGAGCTCAAAACGACCCGACCCAACTTCTAAACCCGATCGTGATGGCGCCTCTCGTGAAGACAAGGCCAGCCAACTAACCCAAATCGTCTTTTTAACAATTAATAAACATAAATGAATAGAAAATACAACTTAATGGCATTAAAAACCGTTAATTACAACCCAACTCAACCCGACCGGGGTGTCACAAGTCCCGAGCATCTAAAGAAAACTTGGACACAACTACAGGGCCAATAATATACAAAAATAAATTTTGGAATTTCAAAAGACAATTTTCGGTACCGCGAACGCTGGCGGTTACCTTGCTCAGCTTTAATAGTCATACCTTCAACTAGCTAGTATCCCGCTACCGGATGAACAATACCTGCAACTGCACGTAAGGTGCAAGGAGTAAAGTGAGTACTCCAACTCAGTGAGTAATAAGAGTAAATAACAACTGAGCGGCAAGAAATCACGTAAGAGGACTCCATCATGCAATATGGGACAGAACAACCCTTTTGAGAAAACAGTGAAACCGTGAAAACCCTTTAGAAATATCTGGTTCAGTTAAAAACCTCTTTTAAAAATATGTTTTTCCAACGGTAAAGCATATGAATGCGATATCAGATAGTGCAGGTCAGCACATAAGTCAGCCCCTCGGGCACATCACTCCACCAACAAATAACACCAGGGTATCTGGTAAGTAATGCACGAAGTAGCATGGATACCAATGAAATGAGAGTGCTGAATGTCATGACACGTAATACAAATAGTAACAAATGCATGAATGCAATGCAATGCACATGACCGCTGCGGCGCGCAGCCCGATCCATTTGGGTACTCGCGCTCACTGTGGGGGTTCAGACTCCGGAGGGGCTCCTACAGCCCAAGCGCAATATCAATATCACACCGCTGTGGCACGCAGCCCGATCCATCCTCAGTCCAAGAAATGCACATAAGCCACTATGGCATTATTCAAATAACCGTTCTCAATTCAAAATATCATTTGAAACCACGGTAAAACTCATCAAGAACTCTCTCTCCCAATTCCATTGCACAAGCTAAACTGCCAGGACTGAATCCTTCTACCCTAGCCAAGCTAAGCAAGCTGTCAGGACTCAAGAGCCTTACTGCACAATACCCGTAAAAACTCATTACCTCGAACACATACGAAGAATTAATCATATCCTTACCATACCGATTCGGTCTACTATCAAGCTATTCCATCTATCTAATTTCTTTTTTTGTTCATCATCCACTTGATATTTCTCCCTCGTTGTAGCATCACAATGCCTCAATCTAGGCTTACCACACGAGACTCGGACATAAGACCACACTATCTAAGACCCATGGCCACTGAATACTCTCTCAACCGTTCCCATAAATACCACATTCCAGAGTACTTTACCCCAAAGAACTTCCTGCGAACCTAAAATTCATTACCATTACTTTCCAGGTACTGATACATAGAATCCCATAATTAACATAAAATACCACAAGTCTTGATCTTTTCTAATGAAAACACAGTCCCTAGCCACATACCCAACCTTAAGACACCTGGTCGTTACATGCCAAATCTTGAACACAATAAAACCATTCTCGAGAGTCATTCACTCTTACAAAACCGTAGATTATCTGACTTAACGAACAGAACTACTCGTGCCTTATTAGCACTCTAAAACCGCAGAACATGATCTCATACCAATATAAACAACCATCTTCCTTCTCTATACACCGTGCATTCTTTATCAACAACAGCTCAAGACATCCTAGTATTTTCTCACACCTACGAAGCACCATGTAACCTTCGTAAAAATTTGGCTTTACTCGTGCCCTCCTCGGCTCAATTTCTGCAACCCGAACTGATCCACCTGCATACCTTGAAAAGGAACCAACATAGCACATAACCATGCAATCAGTTAATCAACAACAACCTCCCCAACTTGGCTCGAAGCCATATATCGGGACACACTCAACAACTCATAACACTTTTACTCTAATGATACCATAATGCCATAGTGAGATTGAACTCAATTCATATACAAGTTTGTGAATACACAGATCATCTAGTACTGTAATCCTCTGCAAATCTCGCATTCATCCCCACGTAGGTTGAGTCCACTCTCTTAAGCGACCCGAATTTATCAAATTTTAACACATACTCTTCAATTACACATGAGATCTTCTAACAATATACATAAGAATCGTACCACTTAAGAACACTCCGCAGAAGATAACCCACCTGCTTCGCCTCGGTTTAGTATTTCAGCAAACCTTCCACCATTATACATATAACACAGCCATTTAGTCTTCCCGAGTCTGAACTCATATCGCCACATGTAATGTACTTCACTTCCCAACTAGGAGACACGAAAGTATTCTTCACGTGCCCATATTCGGGCTACACATCGAATCACAATAGGAATCGAACACTTAACAGCTCATCTATAATTCAACAGACTCCTTCGTCACTATCAAGATCACATAGATACATCTCGTAGTACCAACATACTCATCACATGTATATCCAAACGCCATTTCGGCTAATAGGGACAATATCAAACATATATGTTCAGAACACTTGCTAACACAATCAGCACCTTGGTGCTCAAGCCATAGGCAAAGATCCGGCCTCAAGTCCCCCAGATTGGCCCAACATCAAACTCAGGAGGATCACATCTCGCCCCTTGATCGGGGAATCACAAGCCATCAAGGCACATACAATACTAAGCGCTCACGTGCGCATACAGACGTGTGGAAGGAATTTCAAGAGTTATATCTCAAGCTGAATCAGGTAGCACGATAAGAATTCCAAGAATGAGAAGTTTTTCCTAAAGGTTCTGCAGCCTCTAGAGGATAAATACAGACGTCTCCGTACCGATCCGCAAGACTCTACTAAACCTGCTCATGACGCGTGAGACCTAATAACCTAGGCTCTGATACCAACTTGTCACGACCCAATTTCTAAACCAGGTGGTGATGGCGCCTCTCGTGAAGACAAGGCCAGCCAACTAACCCAAATCGTCTTTTTAACAATTAATAAACATAAATGAATAGAAAATACAACTTAATGGCATTAAAAACCATTAACTACAAACCAACTCAACCCGATCGGGGTGTCACAAGTCACGAGCATCTAAAAAAAACCTGGACACAACTACAGGGCCAATAATATACAAAAATAAATTTCGGAATTTCTAAGGACAACGTCTGGTGCCGCGAATGCTGGCGGTCACCTTGCTCAGCTTGAATAGTCATACCTTCAACCAGCTAGTAACTCGCTACCGGGTGAACAATACCTACAACTGCACGCGAGGTGCAGGGAGTAAAGTGAGTACTCCAACTCAGTGAGTAATAAGAGTAAATAACAACTGAGCGGCAAGAAATCACGTAAGAGAACTCCATCATGCAATATGGGACAGAACAACCCTTTTGAGAAAATAGTGAAACCGTGAAAACCCTTTAGAAATATCTAGTTCAGTTAAAAACCTCTTTTAAAAATATCCTTTTCCAACGATCAAGCATATGAATGTGATATCAGATAGTGCAGGTCAGCACATAAGTCAGCCCCTCGGGCACATCACTCCACCAACAAATAACACCAGGGTATCTAGTAAGCAATGCACGAAGTAGCATGGATGCCAGTGAAATAAGAGTGCTGAATGTCATGACACGTAGTACAAACAGGAACAAATGCATGAATGCAATGCAATGCACATGACCGCTGCGGCGCGCAGCCCGATCCATTTGGGTACCCGCGCTCACTGTGGGGGTTCAGACTCTAGAGGGGCTCCTACAGCCCAAGCGCAATATCAATATCACACCGCCGCGGCGCGGAGCCCGATCCATCCTCAGTCCAAGAAATGCACATAAGCCACTAGGGCATTATTCAAATAACCGTTCTCAATTCAAAATATCATTTGAACTATTATTTGAGTTTTTAAAACTTAGAAAAATGGCCGAATTTGCAAGACCGCATTAAAAACCTAGAACGAGGTCAAATAGTATGCAAAAATAATGCGAAAACAGCGATATCAATCCCTGAAGGATTCACATAGTTGGCACGAAGCCTAAACATGGCAATCAATCCAAATTATGATGTTAACAAGTAATTTCAACCAGNTATATATATATATATATATATATATATATATATATCATTGTAATTAAAGTTATAATGACAATATCAATTGGAACAATTTATATTTGGTCGCTGATTAACTTTGCATCCATCCACGGCAGATGAGAAACATCAAACTACTGTAGATCCACCTACAGAATCCTTTTGTTATTAGTGTTATGTTTATCATAAAAGCAACACTTAACAGTTTCTACTTTCTACTAGGGGTGTACATGGACCGGGTTGGTTCGGTTTTTATCAAAATCAAACCAAACCAACTATATCGGTTTGGATTGGCTCGGTTTTGTCGGGTTTTTCGGGTTTTCGGATTTTTTTGTTACATGAATATTATTTCGATCTTACTTTGTTAAAATTATAGATAAAATTTTGATAAGTGAATATATATTTAGTAATTATGGAAACAATTAACAAACATATGATCTATTAAAATATTCTAATGGGAGAATTTTTTTAGTAACACATAAAAGTTATTTTTTTAGTCGTCTAACAATATTTTTCGTTAATTTATGCTTTCAGAGTTAATACATGAGAGGATCCCAAATATTTTTACATTTTCAAAAGAAAAATCACTATAAACTCTTAAAAATATAAATAAAATTTATATATTTATATGTCAGTTTGGTTCGGATTTTTTTACTCAATACCAAACCAAGTCAAACCAAACCTAGTCCGGTTTTTTAATCGGTTTGGTTTGGTTTTCCGGTTTGGTGCGGTTTTCCGGTTCGGTTCGGTTTTCTACTTGTCGAGAAAATTGACTTTCTATATGTTTATGAGTGTTCCTTTGCTTCCAAAGAGATTTGGCTAAACCATGTCCATTAATAGAGAATACAAAAATCACAATTCATGAAGAAAATAATTTCACTTACATGCCTGATACCTATCTATATCTTTTCAGATGCATTACCAGTAGGATAATTAAAGGTCATTGGCCAAAAACGGTAACCCTACTGTGTCAAGTGTCAACCATAGAAAGTAGGCTTATTCTACGTATATCTGCAACATTAAAATTGGAATGAAAAGAAAAACATCCTGCAAAGAGGGCAGAGAATCTGAAATACCAATTTAGCATACTTCTCTCTTCTTGTAGGTATACATCATTGAACTTATGGAAGGCGAAAATCATTTCTGTTGGAGGAATTTTGATTTTCTGCTTTCCCCTGTAAAAGCAGATTATTTTGCATATTATTAATATTATAAGGGCATTAACCAATCCACATCTATTAGCAACTTAAAGAAAATCTTTTTCATTGTTTCATNCGACACCTTTGCCCCTCAATTCGGCCTCCTCGCGCGTCGAATCTAACCAAAATCAGAGCGAATACATCACACTATGCCAAGGGAACAATACCCAATCGAAAACAATCAAAATATAGCAAAAATCTCGAAACTAGCAAAATTCGAGCCCCGTGACCACTTCTCGAAAAATTATAAAATTTACATTACCAGATTCCTCATCTCGCCACGAGTCCATACATACCAAGAACTCCTAAATCCGAGCTCAAATGACCTATCAAATCCCAATTTGAAATATCAAAAACTCAAGCCCTAGCTTTACCCCTTTTTAATGAATTTCAACCAATTTCCATGTTAAATCTAACATAATCTCGTGAATTTAGGCCAAGGAACTTACCTTTAATCATTCCTCCTTGAATCCATCTTCAAAATCGCCTCAAAGCTCGCAAAGCTCGCTAAAAAATGGTGGAAAATACATAACCCTCGCGGATGAAAAATGATATTTTAAACCTTTCTGCCCAGGTCGATTTTCGCTTCTGCGGATCCAATACCGCTTTTGCGGTCAACGTCCGCTTTTGCGGACCTTTCACTTAAGGTAACTTTCCACTTCTGCGGTCCCTAATTGCATCTGCGGGATCGTTTAAGCGATCTAATGTCCCGCTTCTGCGGAACCTGACCAGGGTTCCAAATTCCGCTCCTGCGAGGCCTAGCTCACTTCTGCGAGGCCGCCTATGCGGTCCTCCTTCCACTCCTGCGGAATCTGGCAAGGGCCAAGACTTCCGCTTCTGCGCATCTTCCAATCACTTCAGCGAAACCGCACCTACGGTCCCATAATCGCAGGTGCGAAACCAATAGATACCAGCAAAGTTGAACCTGCAGTTAACTCCAAAAATCTTCCGTTTAACCACCCGAATTCATCCCGAGGCCCCCGAGACCTCAACCAAAAGCACAGACATGATCCAATACCCTATTCTAACTTGTTCCAATCTTAATAACACATCCAACAACACAAAATCATCAATTCTCATCGGATTCAAGCCTAAGTTCTTTTAAAAACTTCCGAAATGCACTTTCGATAAAAAACCCAGCCAAACGACGTCCGAATGACCTGAAAATTTGCACACATATCCAAAATCACCTAACGAAGCTACAGCAACTCTCGGAATTCCATTCCGACCCTCGGATCAAAATCACACCTATCAACCGGAATTCGCCAAAATACTAACTTCGCCAATTGAAGCCTAATTCTACAACGGACCTCCAAATTTAATTCCGATCACGCTCCTAAGTCACAAATCATTCCCTGAAGCTAACCAAATCACCGAAAATCGCATCCGAGCCCTATAACTCATAAGTCAACGTCCGGTTGACTTTTCCAACTTAAGCCTTCCTTAAAGAGACTAAGTGTCTCATTTCTTTTCAAAACCATTCCAAATCAATTCTCACACACCACATACCGATAATGAAATATGAGGAAGCAATAAATGGGGAATTTTGACTCAAAAAGTCCAAATCACCTTTGATACATGTGTCGCATATTAATTTTTTTAAGTCAATATCAACTATGAATTTTGACTCAAAAAGTCCAAATCACCTCCAATCTACCTCAAATTTTGGATATTGAATTATATTTTTAATGAATTTAACCATACCCATTGAAATTGTCTATTTTTTACTTAGGTTTTTGCGATTTTGTATACTCTTTGATTGTATCTCATCACCTTGTTTGCTACCTCATCCATAAAATTTCCTTTCCGTCTTGCATCTAATATTGCTTATCACACTTAAAAATATATGGAAGAAGATCTTTGCTTGTGATTCTTGGAAAAAAGAATTCTTATTAATCTAGGTTTTCAAATTTTATATTATTTGGCTAGTTTTAGTAAGTTTGTGATTAATGGCTAGGTTGGTAAATTTGGGCTTATTTTGGACATTTTTCCGTAAAATTTTCTTTGTAAAATTATGCTTTTTAAAAAACTTTTAGCCCACGCAAAAAATATTTATATTCGGTAGCCGAAAAAGTGTATAAAATTTGTATATAACATATATATATATATATATATATATATATATATATATATATAT
>MU726601.1:0-31425 GCA_026770625.1 Nicotiana glauca | reverse complement strand
AACTATATCGGTTTGGATTGGCTCGGTTTTGTCGGGTTTTTCGGGTTTTCGGATTTTTTTGTTACATGAATATTATTTCGATCTTACTTTGTTAAAATTATAGATAAAATTTTGATAAGTGAATATATATTTAGTAATTATGGAAACAATTAACAAACATATGATCTATTAAAATATTCTAATGGGAGAATTTTTTTAGTAACACATAAAAGTTATTTTTTTAGTCGTCTAACAATATTTTTCGTTAATTTATGCTTTCAGAGTTAATACATGAGAGGATCCCAAATATTTTTACATTTTCAAAAGAAAAATCACTATAAACTCTTAAAAATATAAATAAAATTTATATATTTATATGTCAGTTTGGTTCGGATTTTTTTACTCAATACCAAACCAAGTCAAACCAAACCTAGTCCGGTTTTTTAATCGGTTTGGTTTGGTTTTCCGGTTTGGTGCGGTTTTCCGGTTCGGTTCGGTTTTCTACTTGTCGAGAAAATTGACTTTCTATATGTTTATGAGTGTTCCTTTGCTTCCAAAGAGATTTGGCTAAACCATGTCCATTAATAGAGAATACAAAAATCACAATTCATGAAGAAAATAATTTCACTTACATGCCTGATACCTATCTATATCTTTTCAGATGCATTACCAGTAGGATAATTAAAGGTCATTGGCCAAAAACGGTAACCCTACTGTGTCAAGTGTCAACCATAGAAAGTAGGCTTATTCTACGTATATCTGCAACATTAAAATTGGAATGAAAAGAAAAACATCCTGCAAAGAGGGCAGAGAATCTGAAATACCAATTTAGCATACTTCTCTCTTCTTGTAGGTATACATCATTGAACTTATGGAAGGCGAAAATCATTTCTGTTGGAGGAATTTTGATTTTCTGCTTTCCCCTGTAAAAGCAGATTATTTTGCATATTATTAATATTATAAGGGCATTAACCAATCCACATCTATTAGCAACTTAAAGAAAATCTTTTTCATTGTTTCATTATAAGAGAACCATCACTCATCTACTACTTGATTTCCTTTGGAAAACAATGAATGTAGTGATACATAGTGAGAATAATATAATCTTGCCTTGTAGCTTAACACTGAAGGCGTCACACATAAATTTATAAAGCTAGTCTGCACGCGAGAATCGGTTAAATAATGTAACGAGCCGACCGGTCGTTTTAACACTATTAGAAATCCGGTAAATATCGACCTAAATTTTTCGACCAACGTTGATCGGTAAAAAAAAAACGACCAAAGTTGGACGGAAACTGGAAGAAAATTATTTTACATTTATTTTTAAAAAAATACCGATCACTGTTGGTCGGTAATTTGTCAACAAGTTGACCGAGCTTGTCAGACTTGCTTAGTCGAAGAAACTTTCACATTACAACTTTGGTCGGTAATGTGGACCCAATTATTTAAATTTTAATAGTTATATTATTATTTAAAATATTTTATTAAATTTTAAAGAAATTTTATTTAAAATTACCGACCAAAGTTGGTCGGTTAATGCAGGGGAAGCATTTACCGACCAACGTTGGTTGGTATATTTTATTTTTTGGAAAATAACCGGCCAAAGTTGGTCGGTTAATGCAGGGGAAGCATTTACCGACCAACGTTGATCGGTATATTTTAATTTATGAAAAATAACTGACCAAAGTTGGTTGGTTATTAGGTCAACATTGGTAGAAATTATGAATCATTTTTATATTCACTGTCTAAATAATATAAATGTAATCCGTTAACAGTTTTGTAATACAAATAATGAATACACTAACATATACTATAACATGCTATATATGTAGTTAAAGTAGTACAACGAAGCGTGTGTTATATATATATATAGATATAGGTCAAACATTTTGTTTTTAATATTCATCGATGCATCCAAGTAAGTTATAAGTCAATGAATCAATTTACAAATAGATATATGATGATAAATTATATATACTAATTAGGATCTTCACAAGTCTATCCCTAAAAGAACCCGACCCTGTGGCAGGGTCGGGTTCTTTTAGGGATAGACTTGTGAAGATCCTAATTAGTATATATAATTTATCATCAAATATATCTATTTGTAAAGTGATTCATGTAACGACTCGACCAGTCATTTTAAGAATTTACGCCCCGTTCCCCTATTTACTGCATTCTCCGTGTTTGTTTCTGCCATTGTGAGTTATCGGGAGAATTCGTTTTGAGTTTCAGAGTATTTTGGGACACTTAGTCTCTAAATGAGAGCTTAAGCTTTAGAATTTAGACCGTAGTCGGAGCAGTTATTGACACCCAATTTTTCTCTATATATTTTCAATATATAAAATACTTTAAAAATAGCATATATATGCATATATAAGTATGCCCAATTTTTTTCCATAATTTTTAAGGTTTTTAAACTGATTTATTTCCCTTTTCATCCATAAAAACCCAATAATTATTTCTAAATTATTATTTTTGGTAATTCATTTATTGAAATTTTATATTTATTCTAAGATATAGCTAAAATAATTTTTGCATATTTTTACAAATTTATTTAGTATTTTTAAGCTAAATTACAATATTAGCCCTTTTAAGATTCAATTATGTTTTATATCCATAAAATTAAGTCCTGTATTTTTTTAATTATTAATTATATATTATAAATTATTTTGGTGCTTCCAATTTATTTTCAGAAATTAATTTACTACTTTTTATAATTTATAAAAGGAAAAAGTTGGCTATTTAAATAATAGCCCAATTGCATTCAAATTGTAGCCTAACTCTGACCCCAAATTAAATCCAATATCCAACCCAAAAATCCAATTCCCAAAAGAAATGAGTTGTCCTCCCAAATGTCATAAACCCGATTTTCGCATAGGAAAAATGGGGCGTGACAGCATGACAACTCTGCTGGGGATATACTTAGGCTCTTACCGTAACGAATTTTGCTTGTGTGGATTATTGGATTGCCTTTTCAACTTCTTTCATGTACCTCGCTTTCCTGTTCCTTTATTTGCTCAAAATTTTTATATCATGAACATCCCTTCCTTGTCTCCTTTATTCGCTTCATTTAATTATGTTTTGAATTTTTTGTGAACTATGCTAACCTATTTCCTTTGTATTTTTTTCTTCTCTTTCTCTTCTGCTTATTTTATCGCATTATTTAATACTGCCTTTATATGCTTTCACCATATAAATTACTTGACCATATGTTATCACCTTCGCATAAGCATGTTTTTCTACTCATGTTCCGCTCATGCCTAATAACAACATAGCGGCACTTGATGAGTGTCCGCGCTCTTCCTATTTATCACCCTTTAAATTCGGAAAGGCTTATTTGCGGTAAAACTAGTCGATCATCAGTGCAGTCAACGATTTCGTGCCTTTTCCCCTCAAGTTGTCCACTTGAGGATACCAGTCTAGACCCCCATAGTAACCTTACTCGGATTAAAATTGTGCATGCATTATGGTCAAACCTAGCCAGATTAATATGTTGTCCACGTAATAACCTTTTAAGATAAGCCTTGTCCAAAGTCCGGTGGAATTTCTATAATCCCAATGGACATAATCACCTTATGTGCATTATTTGGAGAAAGATGTGTTAATATGCTAACTGCTATCTTAAATTTTCAAATTTAGGATTGGTAGGGCTAAATCAACCTTATCTCTTCTGCCATCCCCATAAAGGCTTATTTACACCTTATTCTGTGTATTTATATTCTCTCTTACATATCTCTATTTATTTGTTTGCTATTTATTTCAAAGTACTCATGACATATTCTTTTAAAATCACTCCAAGCCTAATACAATCAATTTTAAGGCATTTCTTAAACTTCTATCCTTAGGCTCAAATCATACGAATCTTGGGTCTAAACAAACTATCTTTCCGTCCCAGGGGTATAATCTCCTATTTTGCCTTACGGGAGTATTTCGTCCATTGATTGCATAACATGACTGACCATCATTATCATCAATTGTAGTTAATGATGCAATTTCTTTTTCAAATGATCTTGCATCTCAACTTTGCTCATGTGGGTATAACTTTTTCAAAATGAGATATTTTACCCTTCAATTACCGCTACTCCCTATTCAACTCAGTCCAGATCATGCTTAGGGCTATCATTTCTCGATATTCATTTCATATCCCAACTTATGAAATACCCGAGCCATATAAAACCCTTTTAAATTTGGTTCTTACTGACTTTTTTCAAATTGGCATACTATACTATTTCAAAAGATAGGATATTTCTCTTATTCATGTAATTAATCTCCGCTTTGTTAGAGTAATGCAACTCTATCTTCTAGTCAAATGGAATCTAATCTTTTTCAGACATTATGGTCTTGTTTCTTGCACATCATGCACCTTATTTTTACATCCAAGCCATAACATCTGAAGCCCAAGTTTGTTGGACTTTTGCATTTGCTTTCGGCACTTTGTTTGCTAAACTCTAAAATATTCGCATGAGTCCTAGATCACCGAGATTAATCTCTGCGCATTTGATGAATCATAGAGACCTTCTCGAGAACTGTAGTCTCAATGGACAATACTTTACTCTACCAATCTCCACCCAACCACCCGTGATACTTTTCTAAAATTGTTATGTCCAATCTCGATCTTGTAGTCACACTCTATCCTTTTGGAGCATTCACCAGAACTTCAATAAAGGACTATATGATTGTATATATCTTTCACTCTCAAGCGATTCTATAAGCTTCCAATCTCATTATAACAAAAACTCTACTTCCCTCCAAACACGAAACTGGGGCGAAAATTTTGAGGAAGTTTCCTCAAAATTTAGGATTTTGTCATCAGAGTCTTCAAAAAGGAATGAGTTGTCCTTCCAAATGTTATAAACCTGATTTCGCGAGAAAAAAGGGGTGCGATAGCATGGCGACTCTGCTGGAGATTCTTTTAGGCTTTTACCATTTCTGGCTATTATTGTGAATTTATGCTTCTTTATGCGCAATTATTTGATTATTTCTTTTAAGCATTCAGTTTCCTTTTCAACTACAAAACTGACTTGTCCTTTGTTTCTTCCCTTTCCTTTATTACTGCTTTAAATTATACAAAACTGTTGTATTTACTACTTTCTTAAATGTGCAAATACGTGACAACATGTCTTTAATTATTGCATAATTATGCTCGACATCATATTCCACTCGTGCCAAACAAATACCATATCAACGCTTATAATGAGTTGTTGCGCTTTTCCTATATCATTATCCCCTAAATACGGAAAGGCATATTTGCAGTAAAACTAGTCGATCAACGGTGCTGTCAACAGTTCCGTGCCTTTCCCCTTGAGTTGTCCGCTCAAGGGTACAAGTCTAAAACCCCATAGAAACCTTACTCCATTTAAATTGTGCATGCATCATGGTCAAACCTAGACAGATCAGTTATGTTGTCCACATGATGATTCTTTAAGATAGCCTTGTCTAAAGTCCACTAGGTTTCCCTAAACCCAAACGAACATCATCACGTTCTGTGCATTTATTTGAAGAACTAGGTGATTTCATGCTAATTGTTGATATTAAATAGTTGATTCTGGTGGGGGTAAGGGTTTAACCCTTTTGCTTGCAGAAATATGAGGCACGAGATCCCCAATTTCGGTATGATTAGCACACCCCCGCTCTTGCTAGACTGGTGGAGGAGTCTTCCATCGAATGACCAAATCAATGAGTGGAAAGAGACAGCCACCAAAGCTAGCGAAAAGTTCGAATATCTGGAATACAATCTACTGGAATTGGAAGGAAAAGTGAGGAAGAGAGTCACCGACTGCTAGAATGCTGAGGGAAATGAATGCGGACATCTAGCTAGAGCCTACATATTGCTGGGACTTCGCGAGCTGGGGAAGTTATTTGAAAAAGCCATAGATGCCGAGTCTGGGGAGGGTCCTTCAGGGACCAGGTAGTAGGACTTTATCTTTTCGCTATTTAAAATGTAATAAGGCCAGCGGCCATTAGTGACTTTATTTTTTCCTGTTATTTAGTGTTGATTTGGGATTTGTCTTATTTTCTATCAATAAAATGAGGCATTTAGCATTCTAAGTTCTCCAAATCAATTTGTCTCTAGACCAACCTCGGGCAAAATGAGGCCCCGAAATTAGGACACGCTTTACATTCCCGCATTATGTGTTTAAATATTGCAATATTTTTATATGATCCTCACTAACTTGTTACCTTTTTATTTTTACTTTTTATTTATTTCCCCTCCCCAAAGGTTAGTTCGTGCACTCTGGTATGATCATCTTAAACGGAAGGGCACACCTCAATAACTGGAGCATCAGAACCACCAGAGCCCGTCAAGCCTCGTGGTAGCAACGCTGAACAAGCATTATGCACTATCTTTTATTTTTACTAGTTGACTTTCCTTTCGCATTTTTAAATTTCGCAATAAGATCTTCAATGTTCAAAACAGATATGGAATTTATCAAAGCATTTCAATTTTCCTTATAAATCAATACTCTTATTATTTTTTCTCATTACTTTACTTACACATCATTACTATTACTTATCTTGATGAACCGACGACTGTGACATGCAATGAGATAACGTAACAAATGGATATAGATTTAGAGGAAAATGACATACCGGAAGAAATTTTTAAGAAAGTTGAGAACTTTGAAAACAGACCTAAGTCCAACCTGGAAGAGACAGAAATTATTAACCTGGGAGATGCAGAAAATGTCAAGGAAACACGGATCAGTGTTCACTTATCGTCATCAAAAAAGAAGGAATACACATAGTTTCTAAGAGAATATGAGGACATATTTGCCTGGTCATATGACGACATGACGGGCCTTAGCACGTCTATTGTGGCTCATAAGCTACCAAACGATCCAACATGTCCGCCGGTAAAACAAAAGCTCAGAAAGTTCAAACCTTATATGAGTCAGAAAATCAAGGAAGAAGTCACTAAGCAGGTCAAAGCTAAAGTTCTCAGGGTCGTTGAGTATCCAACATGGTTAGCCAATATCGTGCCAATACCGAAGAAGGACGAGAAGGTTAGAGTATGTATCGACTATCAGGATCTCAACCGGGCCAGTCCAAAAGATGACTTTCCTTTGCCAAACATACACATCCTGCTCGAAAATTGCGCCAAGCATGAATTGCAATCTTTTGTGGATTATTTCACTGGTTATCATCAGATCTGGATGGATAAAGAAGATGCTGAGAAAACTGCTTCATTACACCATGGGGAATGTACTGCTACAAGATGATGCCATTTGGTTTAATAAATACAATGACCACCTACATGAGGGTTATGACTACCATCTTTCATGATATGATACACACGGAGATCGAGGTGTACGTAGATGATGTTATCATCAAGTCCAAGAAGGACACTGATCACATGGAAGATTTGAGAAAGTTTCTCAATAGGTTGCGAAGGTACAACCTGAAACTAAATCCCGCGAAGTGTGTATTTGGGGTTCCCGCTGGAAAATTACTTGGGTTTATTGTGAGCCACCGGGGAATAGAACTAGATCCATCGAAGGTCAAAGCTATTCAATAACTACCACCGCCAAAGAACAAAAAAGACGTGATGAGTTTCTTGGGAAGACTCAACTACATCAGCCGGTTGCATAGCACAATCTTACAGTCATCTGTGACCCAATATTTAAGATGTTGAAGAAATACGTCGCCACAAGTGTACTGATGAATGCCAGAAAGCTTTCGACAAAATTAAGGAATACCTATCAACACCACCAGTTTTGGTCCCGCCCGAGCGGGTTAGACCTCTACTACTCTACGTCACTGTTCTAGATGGTGCCTTCGATTGCGTCCTGGGGAAGCATGATGAAACAGGGAGGAAAGAGCAGGACATTTACTATCTCAACAAGAAGTTCACTCCATATGAGGCCCAGTATTCTCTTTTGGAATGCACCTGTTGTGCTTTGACTTGGGTCGTCCAGAAGCTACGACATTACTTCTGTGCCTATACCATATATCTCATATATAGGATAGACCCTTTGAAGTACATTTTTCAGAATCCCATGCCCACCAGCAAGCTATCCAAGTGGCAAATCCTGTTGAGTAAATTTGACATTGTCTACGTGACTCAGAAAGCAATCAAAGGACAGGCACTAGCAGATCACCTAGTTGAGAACCCCGTAGATGGAGAATATGAACCTTTGAAAACATATTTTACCGATGAAAAGGTATCGTTTGTAGGAGAAGACATTGCAGAATCCTATGATTGTATGGAGAATGTTTTTCGACGAAGTGGAAAATTTCAAAGAAGTTGGAATAGGAGCGTTCCTAGTATTAGAAACTGGTCAGCATTATCCGGTGTCTGCCAAACTCAGGTTCCCCTGTACCAACAATATGGCCGAGTATGAAGCCTACATTCTAGGGCTCAAGATGGCCATTGACATGAATGTTCAAGAGTTGCTAGTAATTGGAGATTCAGACTTACTCATACATCAGGTTCGAGAATAATGGGAAACCAAGAACTCTAAGATACTCCCGTATCTGCATTACGTACAGGAATTAAGAAAGAGGTTCACAAAGACAGAATTCTGACATATTCCCAGAATCCAGAATGAATTCGCCGATGCATTGGCTACCTTGTAATCCATGATACACCATCCAGACAAAAACTTCATTGATCCCATTCTAGTAAAGATCCGCGATCAACTAGCTTACTGTGCCTATGTCGAGAAAGAAATAGACGAAAAACCTTGGTTTTAGGATATCAAGGAATATTTGACAAAAGGAGAATACCCAGAACTTACAAATCCTATTCAGAAACGCACACTCCGGAGGCTGTCCAACAATTTCTTTCACAGTAGAGGAATCTTGTATAGGAGGACTCCTGATTTGGGACTGCTCAAGTGTGTCGACGCAAAGGAGGCATCCAAGCTGCTAGAGGAGATTCATGCTGGGACCTGTGGTCCATATATGAATGCCTTTGTTTTATCCAAGAAGATACTCCGGGCTAGTTACTTTTAGATAGCTATGGAAACAGACTGCATCCAGTATGTCCAGAAATACCACCACTGTCACATACATGCAGACATGATAAAGGTGCATCCCAATAAGCTTAATGCAACAAGCTCACCATGGCCTTTTGCCGCCTGGGGAATGGATGTCATTGGACCAATCGAGCCCGCCGCTTCCAACAGACACAAACTTATCCTATTAGCAATCGATTATTTTACCAAATGGGTTAAAGCAACATCTTATAGAGCAGTAACTAAGAAAGTTGTGGCAGACTTTGTCCACGACCACATCATTTGTTGATTCGGTATTCCAGAATCAATCATCAATGGTAATGGCTCCAACCTCAACAGTGACTTAATGAAAGCTATGTGTGAAACCTTTAAGATCAAACACGATAATTCTACAGCCTACTGGCCTCAAATGAACGGAGCCGTAGAAGCCGCCAATAAGAATATTAAGAAGATACGAGGAAAATTATAGAGAAGCATAAGCAGTGGCACGAGAAGTTATCGTTTGCTCTATTGGGGTATCGCACTACAGTCCGCACGTCAACTAGGGCAACCCCCTATATGCTGGTTTATGCTACGGAAGTAGTCATTCCTACTGAAGTAGAAATTCCTTCCTTAAGAATCATACAAGAAGCTGAACTCGACAATGCAGAGTGGGTGAAGAGTCGTTACGAGTAGCTAGCTCTCATAGATGGGAAAAAAATGAACGTGGTATGTCATGATTAGCTTTATCAGAACAGAATGTCCAGAGCCTTCAACAAAAGAAGTCAAGCCAAGACGGTTCACGCCAGGGCAGCTGGTGTTAAAGAAAATCTTCCCGCATCAAGATGAAGCCAAAGGGAAATTCTCTCCCAACTGGCAAGGTCCATACATGGTTCACCGGATTCTGATAGGAGGAGCCCTTATACTTGCAGAAATGGACGGAGAAGCTTGGCCAAAACCAATCAATTCAGATGCAGTCAAGCACTACTATGTGTAATTTTATGCTTTCCTATATGATGTAATTGAACTACACCTGACCTGATTCCCATTTAAGAGGGGATATGTAGGCAGCCCTATAGGTTCGGTCACAATTCAATAATATTTTCATTTCCCCCCGAAATTGGAAACTGGGCAGAATTTTGAGGACCCTCAAAATTCCGAAGTAATTTCAGCCGATATTCGCAAGCATCAGTCAGAAGCATCCAACCCATTAAACTGGGGTAGAATTTTGAGGAAGACCCTCAAATTTCCATAACAAGAGAGGTCGCAATGTCTTGAGACACATCACAGTCGTCGATTCATCTAAAGGATGTTTCTTAAATATATACTTATGTCATATTTGCTTGTTTACAAATTCATGCTATTTATTATCGAAGTCACTTTGTTCAGCAATGCTACCCCAATGATACATACCGTATCACCAGATCAAAGATGAACATGCCAAGCAAGGCCAACATGGATACAAACTAACCCTCCCTGCAAAACTCATGATTTTTCTTTGGGTGCAGACACTTGGATTGCGAAAGCATCTGACATACTATACACTCACGAGACGAACGTTGTTCAGGAATACGACTCTCAGAATTGTTACATTTACCAGCATCTACTATCTACGTATGTTAGCGATATTCCTTATATCAAAATGTCCCCAGCAGTCATAATATCGTAACTTGCTATCAGCTAAAAAACCCTATTTACCATTTTATTCTATTTTTGCATTGCATAAGGCTACCATTCTGCCTTTCGAGACTAAACATTGTCTCCATCTGCATTTTTTGCATTCCATAAGGCTACCATTCTGCCTTCCAAGACTAAACACTGTCTCCATCTGCATTTTCTGCATTGTACAAGGCTACCATTCCGCCTTTCGAGACTAAACACTGTCTCCATATGCATTTTTTGTATTGCATAAGGCTACCATTCTGCCTTTCGAGACTAAACACTTTCTCCATATGCATTTTCTGCATTGCATAAGGCTACCATTCTACCTTCCGAGACTAAGCACTGCCTCCATCTACATTTTTGCATTGCATAAGGCTACCATTCTGCCTTCCGCGACTAAACACTGTCTCCATATGCATTTTCTACATTGCACAAGGCTAACATTCTGCCTTCCGAGACTAAACACTGTCTCCATCTGCATTTTCTTCATTGCATAAGGCTACCATTCTGCTATCCGAGACTAAAACACTATCTCCATCTGCATTGCATGGCTGAAAGATCGCCATTTTATTTACGTTTGCATGGCTGAAAGATTGCCACTTTATTTACGCTTGCATGGTTAAAAGATCGCCACTTTCTTTACGCTTGCATGGCTAAAAGATCGCCACTTTATTTACGATTATATGGCTGAAAGATAACCACTTTACATTCTGCACGGCTGAAAGATCGCCAAATACTGCATCTCATAGGCCGAAAGATCGCTAAATACTGCATCTCATGGGCTGATAGATTGCCAAATTATCCGAGTGCATCATTGTTTAGAGGCATCATTTGCATAGCCCGAGAACACCATGCCATGGACTGAGGATCCCTTTAATCACTTGCATATCATTATTCAAAGGCATCATGGTTCGGAGGCATCATTCTCATAGCCCAAGAGCATCATTTCATGGCCTGCGAATCTTTTCTTCTTATGCGCTTCAAGGCCCAGGACATCATGGTCTAAGGATGTTACCTAACCGTTCAAAGACAACATTCATGGTCCAACAGAAATTTTCATCATGTTTAAATTTACATACAATATATGCTTGTATTGCTTATTTGTAGGTAAAATCGACAAGCAGCAGCCATCTCGACAGGAGCGGTTTCACTCCAGTGCCCGCAGCCATATCAAAACCAACCATTCCCATAAGCCGTCCACTCACCCAGCCCTAGATATTGTGTTCGGTCTTGGAAAGTATCTGTCGGCATACTCCGCCGACGGATCCTGAACTACATATGGCATGATTCCTATAAAACCAGGGATATGTAGGCAGCTCAAAAGCCAGGTGCAGCTTAAAACCTCTTCAAATCATTTTGCTCGGTCAAAATTGGCCATCATATCTTTACCCAAAAACTCTTTCATCCTTCCCGGGTAAAGAGGGGTAGCTGTTGACACTCAATTTTTTCCTATATATTTTCAATATGCAAAATACTTTAAAAATAGCATATATATATATGCATATATAAGTATGTCCAAGCATTTTACTATTTTTTCCATAATATTTAAGGTTTTTAAACTGATTTATTTCCCTTTTTCATCCATAAAAACCCAATAATTATTTTCAAAATCATTATTTTTGGTAATTAATTTATTGGAATTTTATATTTATGCTAAGATATAGCTAAGGTAATTTTGTTTCATATTTTACAAATTTATTTAGTATTTTTAAGCTAAATTGCAATATTAGGCCTTTTAAGATTCAATTGTATTTTATATTCATAAAATTAAGCCCTGTATTTTTTTAATTGTTAAATATATGTTAAAAATCATTTTGGGGCTTCCAATTTATTTTTAAAAATTAATTTACTATTTTTTATAATTTAAAAAAGGAAAAATTGGCTATTTAAATAATAGCCCAATTGCATTCAAATTGTAGCCTAACTCTTGTGAGCATGTGATTTTTGCTTCACTTGAATTATTCCTATAGAATTATTAAAATTAGGATTTTTCATTTTATTATTTGATTTTTAGGATTTAATTACGTATTTTTATGTGTATTTTTATTTGTGTGTGCGTAATAATTCATAAAAAATACAAAAATAGTGAATTTACATTTAAGACCCAATTTTATATTTTATTAGTTAATCAACATTACAAAAATGGAAGAAAATAACAAAATGGTTCTTTTTCCATTTTTAATTTTAATTTTCAAATTTGTCCTAGTTTTCTTTTAAAATTGAGAGTTAGTTAATTCTTGAAAATTAATTAGTTTAGTTTTTGAGTTAAATCAGATCTAGTAGTTTTAATTTTGTATTTAACAAAAATCTAAAAATGAGAAAAAGAAGAGAAAATGAGGTGAAAATTAAAAGAAATAGAAGTCTTAAATAAAGTACCCAATTTTTGGCCCAGCCCAAGTCGTTGAACCCCTGAACCCGTTCAAAATCACTCAAACCCGACACAAAATCAACCTCAGTCTGGTCCAGTCCCCTTTACCCCAAAACGACGTCGTTTAGGTTAGATTTAATCTTGGCCGTCTATGTTTCTTGATTTGACCGTCAAGAAGCCTAAATCAAAACATATATAAATCTTCGAATGGACTCTACCCCCTCAAAACCCCCTCCCCTTTTTGTCTCTTTCACCTCTCACAAGACTAACCCTAACCTCGCCGTCCACCGTCGCTTGCCGCCCGCCGGAAATTACCTACGGCGGCGGCCAGCGTCCAATGATCTCCAAATTTACACCAAAGCACCGTCTTCCTCCCCTAATGATGAATCCACCATTTGTTTCATTCAAATCCCAACACAGCCCCTCAAATCTTCAAAACCCTAGCCGCCGCCTTCGCCGTGTACGACAACGCCGTCTCCAAATTCTACCAAACTTACACCCAGACTCTCCTCGCCCCCTCTCTTCCCAAATCCCAAGCCGGATTACTTCAAACCCGACTTAAATCCCTCGAATCCCAAATCTAGGGTTTAGGTCCAAGTTTGAGTCGAAGGTTCGAGGGTTTATCAGTGTTCAAATGGCTCCAAAAATGATATTATGTGTTTGTTTTGGTAAAGAATAGGCACATAATATTATTTAGGGGTCAAATTTGAAGGCAGTCAAGTGAAGACCAAATCAGAGTCGAAGTTCAAGATTCAGGCCTAGTTGGTGAGTCCTGGTGTATTCTTTTCGTTTGGTTCTTCTCCTTCTTTCATTAGGTTTAGGCTAGGGTTCCGAATTGAACCCATGATTGTTTCTTGAGTTTGTTCCCTATTTGATTTAGGTCTAATTAGTTTTGTTGACATATGTTTTAAGTCTTTAATTTTATTTTCGATTTGTTTAGTTTGATAATTCAATTGGTTTATCTGCGTGTTCTTTGATTTTTGTTTACCAGTGTTCTTAGATTTTTTGTTTAAAGTTCTGATTTCCTTTTCTCCTTGGCTCATATTAATTCTAGTTAATGTGTTCATTTTAATTTTTGTCTAATTCGTAGTTAGTAGTCTATAATTGCGTTAATTTCAAGTTCAAAATTAGGTAAGGATTCCTGTTTGGTTATAGCTGAATGATTTTCAGGTTTGGTAAATAACCTTGATTATTTTTGACCAAGTTCAAAGGGCTAGAGTTAGTTAACCTATGTTAGTAATTTCAGAGTTGAGTTAGGGGTAGTATAGGTAGTTTAATTAAAGAATCTCGCAGTAACTAAAAATAGAGCCTCCTAGAACCTTCTAGATGGGGTTCTAATTTGAAATTTAGGAATTTAAGGGTAGTAACTTGGATAACAAGCCAATAAATAAGGGACTAACTAGCTAAAAATTGAAAAATAAAAGAGGGACTTAGGGGGTAAAATAGAAATCTGAAGGCAGCCCTAGTTTTGGCTATAAAAGGGCACACCCATTGCCTTGTTTCACAAGTTTTGAGGTCTGAAAATTTAAAATTCAAATTCAAAAATAAAAGTTTAAAATCTGAGAGTGTGAGAGCTCATTCTAGATCTTAGATCTTCTGAAAACCAAAAAAAAAAAAAAACAAAAACTCCAAAATACTATTCCATTGAAGTTTCTTAGAATAATTTCGAATTCCAGCTTTTCATTCGAATTTTCAGCTTAGATAAGGACGAAAATGACCTAAAGATTCCTTGTGTGTTTGGTTGTTAAAATTTCAGAAGTTTCCTGGGTTTAATTTCGAGTCTGTTTTGGTTCAATCAAGTCTATTTTGGTTATTTGTTAGGTATTGTTCCTCTGCAATTCAATTCTGGGTTATTGTGATACTGTTTTGGGTTTGAAATTGATCATGTTACTACTGGTTTTAACTGTTGCTAGCTGTGGCTGACTCTGCCTTCTTCTTCTTATTCTGCCTCAATTCCAGGTACATTTTTTACTCAACTGATATTGAAGTTTAGATTAGTGTGTATAAACAACATTTGAAGTTGAATGATGAAGAGTTGTTTTGTTTTCACATGAACTTTCTATTTAGCTATGATACTCACTTGGACAATTACCTATTTGTATTAATCTGGACTATATGGACTGTTTATTAGCTGTAGTGTTAATCAATTTTAGTTTTGATTATTAGGTTGATTTGAAGTTTAAAATAGACTAAGTGTTAGTTAGGAGTAAGGTTTAAGATGAGCCTGTATATTTACATTGATGTGAAGCAAATAGTTTCTGTGGCTATAAATGTTAAGCTTCAGCTTCAGTACGAATTTTAAATTTAAGATCTAACAAGTATGCAAGTAGCTTTACAACTCAGTTCTAGTTCCAACACCTATTTTTTTTATATAATCAGAAATAGCACGGCAGTATAGTTAGCTCTTTTCCGTATTTGATGTTTCCAGATACATTCTGATTACTTTAGTTTGATCATTGACTTTTTACATGTTTGTAGAAATTCGTTAGCCTAAATATGATGAGAACATAAAATCTGGAGTTTAAATTGGCAATTATGGTTTGAACTGCTCTGTAATCTTCCTGTTTGACATGCTTAATTTTTTGAAATAGGATCAGTAGTTTTAAAAGCCCAAATGTCCTTTGTATCCAAGCCAATAACTCAGTTTTGAAATAAATTTAGTAGTGTATTTTGGGCTTGCTGGTAAGCTTAGGCTAGACAGCCTATTCGAGTTAGTTTGGGCCCTAATTTCATTGGCGCATGACCCAGTTCCAATCTTGGACTGCCTTCTCATTTGGGTCTGTACAGAGGCCCACGTTTGGACAGCTCTTCATAAACATAGCTAAACCAATCTTAGGGCCAAGTTCGAGGCCCAAGACACTGAAGTTTTCATTGAGGCTATTTGTTTAATTTTAAATATAAGTTTTGGGCTTCAATTTAGGTAGCATATTTGAACTAAGGGATTTTCAACAATGTAAACTTCCCTTGTTTAAATTTGGACCTGATCTCGAGGCCCGAACATTTTTAGAATACTTGAAATAATGTTAATTAATTAGGCATTTAGAGACAATCATTAATAGGAAAATACTAGTTCATTTTAGGATATCCTTAAAATAATTTGAGGTGTGTCGCACCAAATAAAATCAAAAACTGTGTGGTCCTCTTTAATTACTTCATTAAAAATACTTAGAACTTGGGACGTACCATTTAGCGAATTTTTATGGCCTCCCGCAAAGTTAATAACACATTAGTCGTTTTAGGCGCGTTCTTTAATAATTTTACCTTGCTAAACTCGGGTGTGCATTTCATGTGACCCAAATAAAAATCCCAAAATGATGAATAAAATGTGTCGAGAATCCGGGTGCATTTCATGTGACGTGATCCAAGAACATGTTTAAAACGATGTTCAATTTTTTAAAAATTAATTAAAAGCGGTAAATAATTTTAAAATTGCACTATAGGATGACATGTATAAAAATTAGATTTTTAGCCAATTATAATAGTTTAAGCGACCGTGCTAGAACCACAGAATCCAGGGGTGCCTAACACCTTCCCTCGGGTCAACAGAATTCCTTATTCAGAATTTCTGGTTCGCAGACTCCATTCGGGAAGTCGAAATTTCCTCGATTTGGGATTCAAGATAAACCGGTAATTTGGGACAGCAAAAGTCAAATCTATCCCAAGTGATGACTTTGAAAATCAAATAACTATAATCCCATTTCAAATATTGTCACTTTAAATGGAAAAACTCCCTTATATATTATCCTTCGGGGTAAGTGTGTAAAAAAGGAGGTGTGACAGCTCTGGCGACTCTGTTGGGGAAACGAACCCAGAATTTTGGTTCAGGATTCAAGAATTCGAGCTTAGAATAATTGTTATACTTGTCTTTATCTGATTTTCCTACATGTGTCATGCTAAATGTGCTAAATGCTTTACTGCTTTGATATTTGCTGAATTGTATATATAAATTGCTGCGAAACCTTTCCTCTCTCTGAGTCTTCTACATCATGGAGAAGGGTGCACTTCGTGTAACTTCTCTACTTTTTAGAGTCATATCCCATTTAGAACCAGGTTCGGATAAGTTGCTAAGCCGGCGGAGCTTCTGTATCCCCGGTACGCTGCCCTCCTCCCCCGGCTCGAGTTGTCCGCTCGGGTAAGCCAGGTCTAGAACAATAAACCCAGGGCTTAAACCTGGTATAACAAAGCCTCATGCCGGAACCCTAGTAGGAACGTTTGTTTGCATTATGTGTGTCACACCCCAAACCCAGGGAGGCGTGGCTGGCACTCGGTGTCGCACTGGCCCGAGCGAACCACTCTACAACTCCCTTTTCTTTCTTTGTAACTATCATAGGACAACATGACCATAACTCGTAATGTATAGCTATAAGTGGGCAACACTATATCAATAAACTATCATTCTTAAAACATGAATAGATATGGGTCGTCAAGGCCTCTAACATATTTTACAAAATGAACCTCTATCTACAAAGCCTCTAAGATTATTTGACATCAAATGGGATAGGGTACCGACCTACCCAGAAATTTGCAGCAAAATTCTTTCATGATGACTCATAGACTCAGCTGCACTCCGAATGAGGTGGAGTCTTACTGATCCTTCGCTGAATGCCAATCTCGTCTACTATGAGGGCTCGTCAAACTGATTATCTATACCTGCAGGCATGAATGCAGCGTCCCCAACAAAAGGAAGTCAGTACGAATAATGTACTGAGTATGTAAGGTAGAACAGAAACATAATGATAATTCAACATTAATTAAATACATACAATAATCAACCTAAATCTCTGAAGTGCCATCGTATATGCATACTTATCATACTTACATATATATAATGCGTGTCTTTAATACTCTTATCCATATCGTATGATACATGACTGCCCAACTGATAAGCGGTAACTATCCGACCGGCCGTCGCACGGTGGTAAATGCTGACTGCCCAATCGGTGGTAAATAATGATACATAACTGCCCAATCGGTGGTAGCTGCCCGACCGGCCGTAGCCCGGTGGTAAATAAATATGCATGACTGCCCAACCGGCTGTAGCTCGGTGGTAAATATATATGCATGACTTCCCAACCGGCCGTAGCATGGTGGTAAATGTATAACTGCCCAACCGGTCGTAGCTCGGTGGTAACTATATATGCATGACTGCCCAACCGGCCGTAGCACGGTGGTAAATGTATAACTGCCCAACCGGCCGTAGCTCGGTGGTAAATATATAACTGCCCAACCGGCCATAGCACGGTGGTAAATGTATAACTGCCCAATCGGCCGTAGCTCGGCGGTAAATATATAACTGCCCAACAATGATTTCCAACTCTCCAATGCTAAAATAGCTATTTTCACCATTTACGATATCGATACACATGAACTCTAAAGGAACATGAAATTTCCATAACTATATATACATGAAACTTGTACTTTACAATTTCAAAACGCATGTACTACAAACTTTGCACCTTATACGTGACTTTCATGGCTTTAAGAAAAATTGAAATACTTGAGTTATCAATCAAATTAGTTCTCTAGTTTTGATATCACTGTATGATTTTTATGTGACTTTAATTGCAACTATGTCTTTGGTTCTCAATTTTGGACTTGTCGGTCAAGATAACAATTGAAACTTCTTCCCCAGCTAATTCGATTGTTTTCTTAATTACTGCAGGTGCATGAAACATTATATAAAGCAAACACATTCTGAAGATAAGGCCAACCATAGGCATATCACATCTGTTAACCATCAAAATTCACAGGATACCGAAATAGAAGATGCTTGAAAATCACTTTACGGGGATAAATAATATAGACATCCTTAACTGCTAAGAGTAGAACCACTTATGGAATATTATCACGTTTAGGTATCATTACTGGGATCATGCCAAAAGAAAGAAGGGGTAACCTTAACATACCTGAGTCGATTCTCTTCACAATCCCTCTAACACAAGTTAATTGCGAGAAAACACGTAACAGTAGATCGAAGTAGGAAAAATCCGTATGATATTCTTGAGAAAGTTTGGACTATGTTCTCTTAAAATTACATCTCTCCTTGCTATTATGCAATAGTTTCATGTGAGTTTCTTGTTGAAGCTTCACTCGTCACATAATAGTCACCATTCTACAAGACAAAAGTTTGCTGAGAAAGCTAATATACTAAAGAAATGTTTTTACCTTCGTTCTACATAAATTGGATTAAAAGGAGAAAAATATATATATAAGGGCACACTATCACAGTATTGGTTTCTGGAATCCTTAAAGAGGCTAACCACCTTTCTTTAAAGTGGTTAATCATCCTTTCACATATAATGGTTTTCCTCAAACCACTATCATCATGCCAAGCATCTATAAACTTAAAAAGAATGGTGGAAGGAGTTACGAATATGTGGCAATGCCATATCACTATGCAACTATACCATGGTGAGGCCAAACGTAACTAACTTTGTTGGAAGAAAGCATTCCAGAACTTAATTCACTTAATATCATAAGAAACAATGTGTGCATGGATGCCACCACCTCCTTAAACATAAGGATAGTTGGCAATTTCCTGCCTCCCTTTCCTAATCCCACGTGGATTATTGCCCCCTCCCTAATAATTATCCAACTCTCACTTACAAATTCATAATTACTTAAAATACTACTCACTTTTAATACACTTTATATAACTTACTATCATGATCATGTGGTATCATATAAAATAAATACATAAGTTATTATTTTATTAAAATATCCATATATATATATATATATATATATATATAATCTCAACTTATAATTTTCCTAATCTCATATAAAGAGTAAAAATTTTCGTACACTTAATCCTTAAAATGTTAAAAAGATAACCCTTTTTTTTTTCTTGTGCATAAATAATTTCTATCCTTGTAATAAAGAAAATCTCATAAACTTTTTCATATTTTGTGTATAGTTAAAAGTAGTACTATTAAACTATATAATTTTTTTTTTCAAACCATTTTACAAAAAAATGTTCCACTCGAAATACCATATGTACGGGGTGTAACAATGTGCATTTGACTTAAGGGACTCAACATAGGGGTTGAGTCCGTCTAGGACAGGTGACCTGAAATGAAAAGACCATCCTGATGCATCTTACGTGCTACTTGTGCATTTATTTGCTCGGCTTTGCATGTTGACCGGCTTATAAATAATGGGAGAGAGTGAAAGGAAATAGCAGTGTAAGGGTTAAATGAGGGTAACCACTTGTTTTGGAAAAATCAATATCCAAATAATACCGAAACTCTGCCGGATTTTTAAGAAAAAGAAAAGAAAAAGATTTTTGTTCTTAAAAATAGTTGGTTTTGACAAATCTGCACGAACTACGCCAGTTTGATTCTCACCGGATGTGAGATACGTAAGCAACGCTCATCGGGTCCAATTTTCCTTTTTGCAAAAATAGCCAAAAATACCAAATTTTAATTTTTGTCACAAAATACCAAATCTGCACGAATAATGCCATTCTTGTTTAAAATAAGCCGAATTTCTCCAAAAGGGCGCCAGAAGGCTGTTTTTGCAAGAACAGCCACCCTGAGTCATTTTAAACGGTTAGCAGGCACAACCTTAAAATCTTCTTCCCCGAAGAGCTGAAAGGCCGTATCCACAAATGCCACATCTTTGTATTTCTTAAAATAAGTTTTTTGAAAAATAGCCACTTTTTCTCTTTGGGTCAAAATAAAGCCTTGAGTCATTTTAAATAAATGTGTAGGATGAGTACAGTTGGCATTGAATCCTTCTCTGTCCTGAGTGAGATCCCTTTGAAGCTTCACATGTGGTGGAATGGCATAGGAAAGGGTAGCAGAGAAACGGTGGGGAAGATTCTGGGTGGCCTGGTCGGATTGTTGAACATTAAACCAAGGTCGAATATTATTGAAGTACTGATACCTTTCTGGAACCCAACTCGCAACGTGTTCAGGTTCTTGGACTTCGAGCTTAAACCGACATTAGAAGATGTTACAGGGTATCTAGGACTTAACAGAAACCTCAGAGGTCGATACCCATTGGCACCGAGACCGGTAACTCTACACAGATTTTTGGACTTATTGAGTATCAGCCGGGATGTTCAGGATAAGAATTTATCAGAAGGGTATTGCACTCTCCATTTCTTATACCACCGATATTGCATCCCGAAAGGTTTTGAGGAGCCCAACACTGGTTTAACACACGCTGGAAACAAAGATAAGTGGGAGGCACGCAGGGGATTAGCCTTCATGGTAGCTTTTTTGGGAGTCGTGATCTGTCCCTGAAAAGATGGTCACATAGATATTGGCCTCGTAGCAATGCTGGATGTGGCAATGAAGAAAACCAACAACACGGTGGTTCCTTTGATTGTGGCGGAAATATATCGAGCTTTGACCAAATGTCGAGAAGGGGGTAAATTGTTTCAGGGTTGCAATTTATTGCTACATCTATGGATACAAGAGCATCTCTGTCACTGGACTGGGTACATGAACTATGGTTTGAACGGGTTGAGCTGTATTGACGAATTTAAAACCCGGGTAACAGGCATTGAATTCCCTGAGGGTACTGAGGCTTGACTATCATGTTTGAGATCTCTGACTGCTGACAAAATTAAGTGGATTTTGGGTGGCTTCCCGTTACTAAGGCAGTATACACATCAACTGAAGTACCCTATATTCTCTTGATAGGCATTCGGAGTATCCAACCCCATGCTCCCTACCGAGTCTTGCGGCAACTAGGAAGATTCCAAACCGTCCACGGTGATGAAGATCTGAGCAAACAAGTCATCGAATTAGGCCCAAAACCTGCATTTGCGAAGGGAAAAATTCGCCAGATATGGAATGAATGTAGGTATCTCGAGCCTAAAACCATAGTGCGGGATTAGGCTAAAGGCGAAGTGGACCCCAAATACTTGATTTGGTTTGGCAAAAGATTTCAAATTCCTGAGAGACCTGCCAAAAGGCCACATGTACAACAATTTACTGACGGGGCCATGTACAATTTGATTGGCTAGCCAAAGAGAATGAATATAGGGCTCGAATAGGAGCATTGGAAATGCAAGTTCAGGATCTCCGGTTTGAAAACAGCTTACAAGCCACAGCCGATGAAGGTGACAAAAAGAAACTGACCCAAGAGAATGAAGATCTTAAGGCTCAAATCCAATAAATGAAAATATCTACTAAAAATCAAGAAAGAATTCGGTCTGATGCGAGGTTGATAAAATGGCTGAAGAAGCAAGTCTTAGAGTGCCAGGAAGAGTTGGAGAAATCTGAAGGGAATATAGCAAAACTTCGGACACAGTGGCCAAAGAAGACGGAGTAAAGGGCCCAGTTTGTGCAACAAATGAAAAGAAATTATGAGGGAACTATTACTAATCTGAAAAGAAAAGTGAATACCCTTGAAGGCAAGGCAGCCCAGCGGGACAAAGAATTTCGGGCTGAGAGGGAACATTGCTATAGGCTAATGGCCGAGATGGATAAAGAAATGAAGCTGTTAAAAGACCATCACTTTCGCGACTCCAAGGTTCTAGAGGCCCGCAACCAGCAGATAAGCCGACTACTTCAGGAAAAGGGCCAGATCAGAGAAAGAATTGGAGCCATTGCGGATTATATTGTCATGAAATATAAGGCAGGCGAAGGAATGAGCCGCACTACCTTCTTCGCAACAGTGATGATTTTTGTTCGGCAAGTTATGAATGATTTGGAGCAGTTACAAGGGGGTCTTGCACGTAGGCACGCGTCAATGCCGAATGACGCCTCGAGGGCCCTAGGATTTAAAGCCTTAATGTATTCCTAGTCTGTATTTTGTTATTTTGAGTCTGTTTTGTAATTTTCCCTTTTAAGGAAAACAAATAGGCTAGTATCTTTTTAATCAAAGTTTTATTAATGAAAATTGAAAAATCCCAAAAATTATTTCCTTATTTTTTCATTCATTTGCAAGAACTACGCTTGGTCTGATTCATGCAGGGTCATGATACGTAGGCAATCTCTATAAGATTCGACCGTAACCCTAAGAAAAAAGAAAAATACGAGAGAAGGAAATAAAAGGAAAAAACAAGAGTGGAAAAGAAACACAAAAAGAGAAAGGCCAAAAAGAAAAATGGAGAGGAAGGAAAAATCAAAATGAGAGAAAACCAGAAAAGCAAAGGAGAAGCAAGGAAAAACAAATCAAAAGAAAAGAAACGGGAAGAAAAGCCGGGATGACGCATGCAACCGTGGCAAACACGTAGATGCTCATTTAACTGTATAGGTGCATCACACCCCAATGTGCGATTACCTATCTGTTACTTGTCTCAAAACTAACCCCACTTGTTTTCCTATTCAAGTTTTGGTTCCAATTTCAGAAAGTTCAGATTCTTATTGCCACTACGTTGTTGCTATCAATATTCCAGCTTAGGTTTATAGAAACGGTGGTTGGTTTTTGGTAAACTGGCATCGCATCAGTATTTTACCAGATCAAAAGGAAGTACAGAAATGTCGTCTGAAATAACTTTGCCACCACTTCTCATCATTAAAGACAGCCCCATCTCAGGGATCCTGGCCTCGAGTCTGCCATAGCTGAAGAAAACCGAATATTACGTCTCCGAGTTATGGAGATGTAGGATGCATGGACTAATGGCAGGGAGCCTCCAAATGCTATCACTGGCTTTCCTGAATTGTTCCCTAGAACCGCGGGTACTTCTAACATCCCCATCAGTCACCCAAATACCCCATTGGGATAGCCTACCATGTCTGCTCACTTTATAGGAACATCTTCTGAGGTACGCTCCTAGGTGTTCACATCAGGAGTAGCTCCCAATATCTTTAACACTCCACCATGCTCCGCTAACACACAACCTTCGTTACCTAGGCCTGCTATTGATCCCTCGGCCTTCACTTTCTAAAATCCCATCTTTCAAGAGGATCCTCCTCAATATCCCACATACACTTACTCCCAACCACCCCCATTTGAGCTTACACCTGCACAAGATAAAACTCCGAAAGAGCCTAAGCAGGATGAGATGGCAAAAAAGCTGAGGAGTTTAGAGCAGAGTCTGCAAAATATGCAATGTTTAAGCGGGCAGAAGAGTGTTTCTTATAATGATATGTGCATGTTCCCTCATGTACACCTGCCCATGGGATTCAAAACGCCAAAGTTTGAGAAGTATGATGGGCATGGCGACCCTATTGCCCACCTTAAAAAGTATTGCAACCAATTGCGTGAGGCTGGCGGAAAAGAGGAGTTGTTAATGGCTTACATCGGAGAAAGCTTGGTAGGCATAGCTTCAGAATGGTATATGGATAAGGACATATCTCGATGGCATATTTGGGACGATCTTGCCAGAGATTTTGTTCGACAATTTCAGTACAACATAGACATTGCTTCAGACAGGAACTCCTTGGCGAACCTAAAGAAGAAATTCTCAGAAAGTTTTCGGGAATATGCAATTAAGTGGCGCGAGCAAGAATTGAGTGTAAAACCTCCAATAGATGAAGTGGAAATGGTCATCGTATTTCTTCAGGCCCAGGCAGCCGATTACTTCCAGAACATGATGTCGGCTATGGGCAAACCTTTTGCAGAGGCAATCAAGATTGGTGAGATGGTAGAGAGTGGTTTGAAAACTGGTAGAATCGTGAGCCAGTCAGCCATTAGAGAAACCTCCCATGCCATTCAAGGCGGGTCTGGAGGATTGGCTAAAGGAAAGAAGAAAGAAGAAACGTCTATGACAACATCAGGGGCAAGGAGGCATCGTGCTCCCAGACCCATGTTTTCTGAAAGAACCCCTCAACATTACTACCCTCATCATGATATGGCTTATGCTCCTACACCTTATGCGGTCATGAACGCTCAACCCTTTGCCCGGCCGTAGCCACATGCTAATAGAAATCAAGCACCGTTCCCAAGAAATCAGCCTCCCCACTAGAACCACTATAATCCTCGCCCTCCGCAGAATAACTTCCGTCCTCGTGAACCACCCAGGAGACCAAACTTTACACCAATCGGTGAACCCTACTCCAGTCTGTTCCCGAAGCTTATTCAAATGAATTTGCTGCAGCCCATACCTCCAAACAGGCAAAGCCCAGAATCACCATCCTATCAGCGGGGCGTCCGATATACTTATCACTTAGGAGCTGAGGGGCATGATACAGAAAATTGTTAGACGTTGTAAAGAGCTGTGGAAGACTTGATAGAGCAAGGAAAGATAGTTCTGAGGGACGAGGAGGTCCCAAATGTGACCAACAATCCTTTGCGAGCCCACAATAATGGGCCTGTGATTGGGATGATCTGTGAGGATAAAGAATTCGATCCGGCATTAAAGGCCATCATTGCTATTACTGACGCAGAAAGAAAGCCAGGGGTTTCCCCAAGGCAAGATAAAGGGGAGAAGAAAAATAAAGTCACAAAGACGGAGCCAGAAAAGAAAGCTGAAACAAGAATAGAAGCAATACCTCCCAAAGATGGAATTCTCTATGTCCCGCGAGGCCGTCATGAAAAGAAGCTGATTGTAAGCCCTCCAAAAAATTTGGAAGTGAAAAAGGGAACAAAAGTGTACGTACCCAATCAATCCTATGTGGTGCGGGGGACAATCAAACCACCTCGGCTGAGTGAGCCAGTGGTTATTGGACGCGTACCACAGAAGCCTATGACCAACCCTGCTGTAGTGCCATGGAATTATCATCAGATGGTGGTTACATATAAAGGGAAAGAGATCTTGGGAGAGCTTCCAGAAAATATTTCCACTGAAAAGTACTCAAACATAGAAGAGGTAAACAATGTTACTAAAAGGCATTTCCCGCCTGTCACACCTCCTTTTTACGCTTACTACAGCCCGCGAGGGATATAATAAAAGGAGTTTTTCCAATTTAAGGACAATCGAAACGGAATTCGTTTATTAAGAGATTCAGAGTCACCACTTGGGAGATTTATGGTGTCCCAAGCCACCGGTTTGAATTCCGAATCGAGGAAAGGGTTTGACTCTGTTTAACAGTCGCGAACCAGAAATCCGGGTAAGGAATTCTGTTAACCCGGGAGAAGGTGTTAGGCACTCCCGAGTTCCGTGGTTCTAGCACGGTCGCTCAACTGCTATATTTGGTTAAATTTTGATTTCTATACATGTTAAACCTATAGTGCAATTTTTAAAGTTATTCACCGCTTTTAGTCAATTATTAAGAAAGTGAACGTCGTTTAAGAACGTATTTTCGGATCACGTCACATGAAATGCACCCGGATCTTCGATACATTCTTATTCAACGTTTTTGGATTTGGATTTGGGTCGCATGAAATGCACACCCGTATTAGGAAGGTAATATTATTAAAAGCGCGCTTAAAGCGACTAACGTGTTGTTATCTTTTGGGAAGGCCGTGAAATTCGCTAAACGGCCCGTCCCGAATCTCTAAGTATTTTTATTAAGTAATTAATGAGGGCCCCGCAATTTGTATATTTAATTTGGCGAGGCTCGTCTCATCTCATTATTAAAATTCAATCCTAAAGCAAGCTAAATTTTCTTTTTTTTATTGTCTCTAAAGGATAATTAATTTAGAATTATAACTTCGGGCCTCGAATTCAAGTCCGAATTCAAACAAAAGGGAAGACCCTTTTAGCTTGAACCCGCTACCTAATTCGAAATTCGATTTCATATTTATGAATTAATTTTCCATATTCCTAATTACTTATTTTTATATTATTTGTATTTGGGACTTTTTTTAAATCTCGGCAGTTTTGGGCCTTGGACTGTTGGCCCAAAAATCCGTGAATGCTGTTGCTTTTCCGTTGGGCTTCAGGACCAGCCCAAACAAATAACACTACAATAGGCTACCAAAGAGATAACAAGGAATTGAAACCCTCTGGAGTTGGTGAGTACACAATTAATAAACAGTTAGCATTGTTTCCATTACTCATAAGCGTGCTCATCAATTATCAATAAGGTGAACACAATTTTTTATTACTGAAATCTATGGTGATTCTATTAACAATTAACATATCACCTTTTAACAAGTTTTGACTATTGTTACTAAATCAATATTCCACTAACCTATTAACTCGTAACTAAACTACTGATATTTCATTAATATGATAGGAAACTTAAACATTTGAAATTACTTCCTATTTTCTGTTAATTTTTCATCAACCAAAAATATACTTGAGCAAAATTTAAACAAAAATAAGATTAATGGAATACTATAAAGGAATTAGCAAGCTACTACAATACTACAATAGAATTTTAAGTATTACTAACATATTATTACAAATTAAGCATCACTATAATCCAAACATACTAGCAAAACAGTCCAAAATATACAGTCCATTTTTACATTTGAATCAGAATTGAACTACAAATTAAATTTACAATCAAATATTATTACATAAGGATTTAATTCAAATAAATCTAACAGTCCAGGTATGTCATAACACGAACACAATTGAAAAAATATGGCTTCAATTCATCTCAACTGAAGGTTACACTAAGGAAAGTTCAAATATGTACCTGGATTCAAAAATACAATGAAGTAGGAGGAGTCAATAGGAGAGATAACTCGCAATAACAGTAGGAATGTAACAGGATTAAAACCAGCAACAATTTGGAACAAATTTCGACCCAAAATAATTCCACAATGCACAGAGATGACTTATAGAACTTAAACACACAGCCAGATGACCCAAAACAGTCCAGGAAACTTTCAAAACCAGCAGAAATGCAAATTTGAACCACACGAACTACTAACTGACTGTTAGAAGGCTTAGAATAGCTAATTATCAAGCAGAAAATAGAACAACTGGACTATTTCTAATTGAAAATCAATGGAATAGTGTTTTTTCAGGATTTTTACAAAAAGTTTATATTGTTTTTTGGAGTTTTTTTAGAAGGAATTTGGACTTAGAAGAAGGAATTTTAATGTGAAACTTCTCAATTTCAGATCTGAAATCTAGTAGATATTTTGGATCTATTGGAGAGTCCAAAAACTTTTGAAACAAGGCATCTAAATGCCTATTTATAGATTTAAAAATGGAGGGAAATTCAAACATTGTTAATTACAAAGTAGTACTTCTTTTATTTCAAATTTGTCCCTATTTTTATTAGTTATTCGACTAGATACCCTTCATTTGTTAAGAATTGTACCAATTGCCCTATCTAGAATCTTCTATCTTAGTATATTTCCTTAGTTGCCCCTACCTCATTTAGGAATCTACCTTATTGCCATTTTTCTCTATCCGGATTATCCCTACTTCCTAAGGTTTATTTCCATTATCTCATTTCATATTCCCAAATTACCCCTGAATACACGTCAGATTTACTAAGGGACCTACTCACCATTCTCCCTTTTACCCTTCCTTATCAGTTAAATCCCTAATTCTATCCTAGTCACTATGGTAAATGCAACATTAAAATGTTCAGCTATATCCAAACGACTATACTAATTAACTAAAAATGATTAACAATTATTCTACAAACTACCACAAAATACTATTTAAATCATATTAATGGCTCAATTTAATCAGAACAAAAGTTAATCAAATTTAAACTGAAAATCATGCTTAGACAACACTTAGAATTTACAGAATCATTTTCTATTCAGAACCGATTTTCAAAGTGTTCAAACAAAATCCAACAAAAATGAAGATTTACAATCAACAAAACCTAACAAAATTCATGAATGCAAGCAATGAAAGTAATAAAAATAAGGAAAGAAAGAAAGAAAGACTCACTGGAAAAATCAAGAACTCCGGCTAGCCTTTGGAAACCCAATCATCTAAAATTCCGACCCGTAACATACCTAACCAGGTGTTTTCATAAGAGAATACCTGATTAGGGATGTTATGGTCCGAAATTGTGGGGATTTAAAAATTTAAGTTTTGGCCGAAAATTTTCAATCCGTCATTCGAACGGTTCTGGGGAGATTCGAGACAAAAGAACATGGTGGTTGGGCAAAGGAGGTTAATGCGAACCTAGGGTGTTTTTTGGTGATGTTTGGCATGGTTTGGATTTTGGCCGGAAAGATTAAAATTAAAATTTGAGCCATTCTGGCTCTATTTGAGCCAAAAAAACTATGGAATTCGTATATAGGAGGGAAAGAGGATGCTAGGGTGCTAATTTGAGTAAGTTTGGGTGAAGTTACATTCGCCGCCGGTAGGGTTCCGGTGACAGAACATGTATTATATGAGGAGATGGGTTAGGATTCAAAGAAAAATAATTACAGGGGTGGAAAGAGGAAAGGGAGAGGGTGTTGTGGTGTGATTTTGGTGGGGTTTGGCGTTAATGGCATTTCCCGCCGGCGAGGGTTTCCGGCGAAGACTGAGAGAAATTAAGGGTGGCTAGGGTTTTTTTGACGGGGAAGAAGACGAGGAAATGATTAAGGGGTGTAACGTTTGACATATTAAAAAACCCCTATTGATTTCTGACCGTTAGATTAAGTGTATCAATGGTTCAGATCACTTAAGCTCCTTAAACGACGTCGTCTAGTCTAAATGAAACTGAAGCCTCATACGTTAGATTAACCCAATGAATAGCCTGGATTTAAAACACTAAACGCCGCCTTTTTATATATTAATGGCTTGTGAAACATGACCGTTAGATCAAGTATCTCAACGGTCCAGATCTCTTTGCATTGAAACGGAGTCGTTTTGATTAAATGGGACGGACCAGGTGGAATTTCTTTTGGGCTTGGACGGATGAATCCGTTTGGGTCGGGATATTTTGGGTATTGGGTTGGTCCAGTATTATTTGTAGTATTGTATTTCCTTTTTCTTTTGTATTTTTGTATTTTCTTTTTTTTCTTTTGTATTTTTGTATTTTCTTTTTCTTTTATTAAATTATGTATACTAATTAATATCTATTTTATGGTGATTTTCAATTAAAGCACAAAAATGCTATTTTTGATTTTTCTTTAAAATGAATTAATGCCGAAAATTGTAAAATTAAACTCTTAATGCATATGCGTATTTTTGTATATTTTTTAATATGAGTTATTATGCAACTAGTTATCACAAAAAATGCACAAATATCAACAAAAATTAAACAATCATTTTGTTTGGATTTTTTTTAGGAATAATTTGCTTAGGGCAAAAATCACGTGCTCACAGCTGCCCCTCTTTGCCTGGAAACATGAAGAGTTTTCGTGCAAAGATAAGTGAGAGGTAATGAGGGATTTTTGCCCATTCGTACATTCCATGTGAAGAATTTTTGAAATNTACAAAATCCTATATAATGTCTGATATCTTGTGTTCTTGAATTGCCTTGATCTTGCATCTTGCATTCTTTCAATATAACTTTGACTGTGTTTTGAACTTATGTGTCCATTCTTCAGGTGGACTCCTGCCTGCGATTGCTTGAAAATGTATTCCCTTGTTTTTCAGGTGGGCTCCTGCTTGCGTTTGCTTGACAAAGTATTTCCTTATTCTCCAGGTGGGCGCCTGCTTATAAAAATTGACAAACAAAAAAATTTTCTACCCCAGTATGGTGACTGGGCATATCATGTTATCAGATATTAAAACTCAAAGCTAAATTTCAGATGGTACTTCCCTTGTTTTCCAGGTGGGTGCCTGCTTACTGTATTTGAAAAGATATTCCATTGTTCTTCAGGTGGGCGCCTGCTTGCTGAATTTGAAATATATTCCTTTATTCTTCAGGTGGGTGCCTGCTTACAACAAACTTACAAAACAAAGAAAATTTTCTGCCCCAGTTTGATAACTGAGTGCATGATGTTACTAAATGTTAACTTGATAGATAAAGTTGTATTATACTTCCCTTGTTCTTCAGGTGGGTGCCTGCTTGCTATACTTTGGAATGTATTCCCTTGTTCTTCAGGTGGGTGCCTGCTTGCTATACTTTGGAATGTATTCCCTTGTTCTTCAGGTGGGCGCCTGCTGCTGAATTTGAAAAGATATTCCCTTATTCTTCAGGTGGGCGCCTGACTATTGAAGCTTGAATGTATTCCCTTGTTCTCCAGGTGGGCTCCTGATCGCTGAACTTGAAAAGTATTCCCTTGTTTTCCAGGTGGGCTCCTGATTGCAACAAAATAAATAAACAAAGAATATTTTCTGCCCCAGTTTGATGGCTGGGTACAGCATGTTATGAAATATTAAGAATTAAAAGCTAAAATTTGAATTGTACTTCCCTTGTTGTCCAGGTGGGCGCCTGACTGCTGAAGCTTGAAATGTATTCCGTTATTCTCCAGGTGGGCTCCTGATTGCTGAATTTGAAATGTATTCCCTTGTTCTTCAGGTGGGCGCCTGCTTACAAAAAGACAAACAAAGAAAATTTTCTGCCCCAGTATGGTGGCTGGGCACATCATGTTATCAAATATAAAAATTGAAGGCTAAAAATTATACTTCCCTTGTTTTCCAGGTGGGCGCCTGACTGCTGATGCTTGAAATGGATTCCTTTGAATATTGCTGCTTTCCCTTAAAACTTGAACTTTCCTCCCTTGTTCTCCAGGTGGGTGCCTGACTGTTGCAACTTTCTATGTTCCCTTGCTATCCACATTGGTCACATTCACTTTAAAGTGATTAGTAAGAATTTGAATCTTTTGTCCCTGTTC
>MU726600.1:0-37871 GCA_026770625.1 Nicotiana glauca | reverse complement strand
AGTGAACCCCTGTTCCAAACCCAGGAAACCCACTATTACCCACCGGAACCCACCTTCAAACCGCCAGAACCATATCCTTACACTCCCCGTCTTGATATCACAGCTGAAGAAGAGAAGCCTCCTAAAAACCCTGAGCAAGAAGAAATTATACGAAAGGTGAAAAGCTTGGAACAATCGTTCAGAAATATGCAAGGTCTAGGAGGACAGGTGAGTGTCGCTTACAAGGACTTGTGCTTGTTTCCTGATGTCCAATTGCCCGCGAGATTCAAGTTGCCAAAGTTTGATCTGTATGACGAACATGGTGACCCAGTAGCCCATCTGTGGGGATTTTGCAGCAAGATGAGAGGCGCTGGGGGAAGGGATGAGTTATTAATGGCATACTTTAGTCAAAGTCTCAGTGGTGCTGCTCTAGAATGGTACACGCGGCAAGATCATGCTCGATGGTACACATGGGATGATTTGGCCCAGGCATTTGCAGGACATTTTCAGTACAACTTAGAGATCGTCCCAGACCGGCTGTCATTGACCAAAATTGAGAAAAATCCAGGGGAAAGCTTCAGAGAGTACGGTTTCCGGTGGAGAGAACAGGCCCCAGAGTTGATCCTCCAATGAAGGAAGGCGAGATGGTCGATTATTTTCTGCAGGCTTTGGAGCCTACTTATTATGGTCATCTGATGTCGGCAGTTGGGAAAACTTTTAATGAGGTAGTGAAAATGGGAAGTATGGTGGAAGAGGGCCTCAAGACTAACAAAATTATGAGCTATTCGATGATTAAAGCAACTACCCAGGCCATCCAGAGCGGCACTGGAGGGGTATTGGGAAAGAAGAAAAAGGAAGATGTTACAGTAGTGGAATTGAGAGCATGGTCCAGGGGTCCATCACCATACTATCACCAATCACGCCCCCATCCCCAAACCTACCCACACAACCCATATGGCCCGCCACAACACTATTACCCACCTCCCGCCCCCTACTTCTCTGTTCACCATGCCCAAACATACCCTCAACCTCAAGCGACATGGCGTGCACCCACCCCACAAATTACTTACCACACTCAAAATGCCTACCCACCTTCGAGAGCCTATAAAAACCCCACCAGACCTGGTTTTCGACCCAACAGTGCTTCCAAGAATGACAGGCTACAGAAGAAGAAAACGTTTACACCATTGAGAGAATCTTACACCAGCTTATACCACAGGTTGAGATAATTGGGCATGTTAAGCCCGATTGAACCCAAAATACCAAATCCTCCCCCAAGGAACCTGGTCCATTCGGTGAATTGTGAGTATTGCTCAGGTGCTCCGGGGCATGATACAGAGAAATGCTGGCATTTGAAAACGACCATCCAGGAGCTCATTGATACCCGCCGAATTGAAGTACAGGCTCCGGAGATGCCTAACATCACTCAAAATCCATTACCCACCTATCATGAGACTCATATGATCGAGTTAGTGCAAAAAGGGGATTGCAAGAAGCCTTCACAGACCGTGATGATGATCAGGGCCAGTAAGAACAAAGCAAATGAGAAATTAATCAGTGAAAAGGCATTGGTCACAGTAGAACAGACAGTTAGCAAACTAGCGATGGCAGTAAAACAAGAACCGGTTAAAGTACCAGGAGCAGTTGTCAAGCCCGTTGTTATTGTAAAGGGCGCTCGTGCAGAGCCGATTATCATCAAACCAGTGACTCAGTTACTAGTGATCAGTGAAAAGGCCATCCCATGGAATTATGACCGAGTGACTGTGACGTACAAGGGGAAGGAAGTTAAAGAAGAAGTTTGTGAAACCCATGGACTGACTCGTTCGGGGAGATGCTTTGCCCTTGAAGAACTGAGAAAGGTTAAAGCAGCCAAAGACAACCCAACACCAGTAAAGAGGGCCATAATGTAAGAGGAGGCTGAGGAATTCCTAAAGAAGATGAAGGCGCAAGATTATTCCATTGTAGAGCAATTGAGGAAAACCCCGACAAAGATTTCATTGCTGTCTCTATTGATTCATTCGGATGAGCATCGCCGGGTGTTGATGAAGATTCTGAATGAAGCTCATGTTCCGGATAAGATCTCTGTAAATCATCTAGAGAAAATATCGAACAAGATTTTCGAGGTCAACATGGTTACATTTTCTGATGATGAGTTTCCTTTGGAAGGTACTGAGCATAATAGGGCACTTTACCTTATAGTGAAATGTGAAGACTCTGTGGTTACTCGAGTATTGATTGACAACGGGTCCAACACAAACATTTGCCCTCTCTCCACCCTGGAAAAGTTAAAAGTGGACAGTGAGAGAATCCAGAAGAATAACATCTGCGTGTGATGATTTGATGGAGGAGGAAAGGACACGGTTGGGGACATCGTGTTAGAACTGACAATAGGACCGGTTGAATTCATAATGGAGTTCTAAGTGCTCAACGTGGCAGTTTCTTACAATATCTTATTGGGTCGACCTTGGATTCATGCCGCAAAAGCTGTGCCGCCTACCTTGCATCAGATGGTCAAATTCGAATAGGACCGGCAGGAAATTGTGGTGCATATAGAGGATAATTCATGTAATACCATTATGCCTTTTGATGAAGCTGAGGACGACAAAGGTCCATGGGTTTACCAAGTCTCGGACACAGTAGCAGTTGCCAAAATTCTAGAAGGAGAGTGTATTACCAGGCCCAGAGTAGCTGCTGCATCTGTCATGGTGGCTTCAAAAATGATAAAGAATGGATTCTTACCTGGAAAAGGCTTGGGTGCCTCATTACAAGGCATCATACATCCGGTATCTATTCCTGGAAACCTGGATACTTTTGGTTTAGGCTTTAAGCCCACTATTACTGACATAAGGCGAGCTAAGAAGATGAAAAAGAGAGCATGGAACCTTCCAAAACCCATACCCCGCCTATCTTGTTCCTTTTTCCGGCCTGGTACTAAGAGGCGCCCAGCAACGGTAATGCTTCATTCTGTAATGATGGAACCCGACAAGGAGCTGATGGAAAGGTTTGAAAAGCTGTTTGATGAGGTGAATATGGTGGAGGCAGGCGAAGGTCCAAGCAATGCAGATGTACAGTTCGTGGGGGCCCGTGCAAAGCTTAATAATTGGGAAGCTACTCCTCTTCCTACCCGGAGGGAGTCGTGGTAGTTAGTTTTGATTTTCCTTTCAGTTTAATCTGGATTATTTCCAAGGTTGTAATTTGGATGCTATGTTCCGTCCGTTTGGATGAGTTAAACCTTGTTATCTTACAATTTTAATGAAATGCAATTTTTTTCCTTTTTCATTCCTGATAGACTTTATTTTTTCTTTCTTTTCTTTCTTGTACAATCCCTTTTATGCTGGTATCACTGATGTGTCATGCATGAGGAGTCTTCGGCCTAGTCTTGATTACCAATCTAACTCCGAAATAATAATACAAGAAATTGAGTGTGATGACGAGGTAGAATATGATGACGAGGAAGCCTTTGAAGAAATCAGTAAAGAATTAAGCCAATTTGAAGAAAAACCCAAACCTAATCTAAACGACACAGAGGCAATCAATTAGGGGATCAGAAGAATGTTCGGGAAACAAAAATAAGTGTCCATTTGGAGCCTCCGCTCAGAGAAGAGATAATCAAAGCGCTACTTCAGTACAAAGATGTTTTTGCCTGGTCATATGACGATATTCCGGGTTTAAGTACCGACTTGGTGGTCCACAAATTGCCCACCGACCCAGCATGCCTTCCTGTCAAGTAGAAGCTGAGGAAATTTAAAATAGATATCAGTGTAAAAATCAAAGAAGAAGTCACCAAGCAGTTTGATGCGAAGGTCATCCGGGTCACCCGATATCCCACTTGGTTAGCTAATGTTGTGCCTGTACCAAAGAAGGATGGAAAGACCAGAGTGTGCATTGATTACCATGATCTCAATAAGTCGAGTCCAAAAGACAACTTCCCACTGCCAAACATCCATATATTGATTGACAATTGCGCCAAACATGAGATTGGTTCCTTTGTGGATTGTTATGCGGGCTATCACCAGATCTTAATGGATGAGGAATATGCGGAAAATACGGCCTTCATCACGCCTTGGGGGACGTATTGTTATAGGGTCATGCCATTCGGGTTAAAGAACGCAGGGGCAACATATATGAGGGCAATGACCACCATGTTCCATGATATGATACATCGGGAAATTGAGGTCTATGTCGACGACGTGATCATAAAGTCAAGGAAGCAATGTGACCATGTTAAAGACCTGAGGAAATTCTTCCAGAGGCTCCGCAGGTACAACCTCAAACTTAATCCAGCAAAGTGTGCTTTTGGAGTTCCGCCGGGGAAGTTGTTGGGGTTCATGGTAAGTCGACATGGTATTGAGTTAGACCCGTCCAAAATCAAAGCCATTCAGGAGTTACCACCGCCGAAAAGTAAGAAAGAGGTGATGAGTTTGCTCGGCAGGTTGAATTATATCAGCAGGTTCATTGCCCAGCTTACGACGACTTGCGAGCCTATCTTTAAGCTGCTAAAGAAAGATGCTGCGGTCAGGTGGACAGATGAATGTCAAGAAGAATTTGACAAGATCAAGGAATATTTGGCCAGTCCACCTGTGTTGGTTCCGCCAGAGCCGGGAAGACCCTTGATCCTCTATCTGACAGTTTTGGATAACTCTTTTGGCTGTGTACTGGGGCAGCATGACGTCACAGGAAAGAAAGAGTAGGCGATTTACTACCTAAGCAAGAAGTTTACATCTTATGAGGTAAAATACACTCAGTTTGAGAGAACGTGTTGTGCTTTAACCTAGGTGGCGCAGAAATTGAAACATTACTTGTCATCATATACCACCTATCTCATCTCGCGGTTGGACCCATTGAAGTACATTTTTCAGAAGCCTATGCCCACAAGGAGGCTCGCGAAGTGGAAAATCTTGCTCACAGAATTTGATATTGTCTATGTGACCCGGACTGCAATGAAGGCACAATCGGTGGCTGATCATCTAGCCGAGAACCCAGTTGATGATGAATATGAACCTTTGAAGACATACTTCCCTGATGAGGAGACAATGCATATCGAGGAATCAGAACAAGATGAAAAACTGGGGAGGAAGTTGTTCTTTGATGGGGCTGCCAATTCCAAAGGCGTTGGGATAGGAGCAGTACTTATTTCTGAGATAGGGCAGCACTACCCTGTTACAGCTCAACTTCGCTTCTACTGCACCAATAACATAGCTGAATACGAGGCATGTATCTTGGGTTTGAGGTTGGCTATAGACATGGGTGTCCAGGAGATCTTGGTCATGGGCAACTCGGATCTTTTGGTGCACCAGATTCAAGGGGAATGGGAGACACGAGACTTAAAGCTCATACCATACCAGCAATGTTTGCATGAACTTTGTCACCAGTTTCAGTCGATAGATTTCAGGCATATTCCAAGGATTCATAATGAAGTTGCTGATGCCTTGGCCACTTTGGCGTCAATGTTGCATCATCCAGATAAGGCTTATGTGGACCCATTGCAGATTCAGGTCCGAGATCAGCATGCCTATTGTAACATGGTGGAAGAGGAGCTTGATGGTGAGCTGTGATTCCATGATATCAAAGAATACCTCAGGATGGGAGTATACCCGGCACAAGCCACAGGGGATCAAAAGAGAGCCATTAGACGCTTAGCAAACAGATTTTTCTTCAGTGGGGGAGTGTTGTACAAAAGAACTCCAGATATTGGTTTACTAAGGTACGTGGATGCTAAACAGGCCACAACTATCATGACCGAGGTACATGCGGGAGTCTGTGGACCTCATATGAGTGGATATGTATTGGCAAAGAAGATTCTTCGAGCAGGGTATTATTGGCTTACTATGGAACGTGATTGTATCAATTTTGTGCGCAAGTGTCATCAATGCCAGGTACATGGAGATTTGATTCACTCTCCACCGTCTGAATTGCATACAATGTCGGCACCATGGCCTTTTGTTGCTTGGGGAATAGATGTCATTGGGCCGATCGAGCCAGCAACATCAAATGGGCACAGGTTTATCCTGGTAGCCATTGATTATTTCACTAAGTGGGTTGAGGCGAAAACTTTCAAATCGGTGACCAAGAAGGCAGTGGTCGATTTTGTGCATTAGAACATCATTTGTCGATTCGGAATCCCGAAGGTAATTATCACAGACAACGGTGCCAATCTCAACAACCATCTAATGGCAGAGGCATGTCAGCAGTTTAAGATCACGCACCGCAATTCCACCCCATATCGTCCTAAGGCTAATAGAGCAGTCAAGGCAGCTAACAAGAACATCAAGAAGATACTTCGGAAAACGGTGGAAGGGTCCAGGAAATTGCATGAGAAGTTACCTTTTGCCCTATTAGGCTATCGCACTACTGTTCGCACTTCAGTAGGGGCGACTCCTTATTCATTGGTATATGGTACGGAGGCGGTAATACCTGCAGAGGTTGAAATACCATCCCTTCGAATTATCGCCGAAGCGAAAATTGACGATGATGAGTGGGTCAAAGCCCGCCTGGAGCAACTGAGCTTCATTGATGAAAAGAGATTGGCGGCAGCATATCACGGACAGTTGTACCAACAGAGAATGGCAAGAGCATATAACAAGAATGTGCGTCCGCGAAAGTTTGAAATAGGGCAATTGGTGTTGAGGCGTATCTTACCTCATTGGGCCGAAGCAAAAGGAAAGTTCGCCCCTAATTAGCAAGGGCCATTTGTTGTAACCAGAGTGTTGTCCAATGATGCATTATATCTGACAGATGTGGAAGGAAAATGTGTAGAAATGGCTATTAACTCCGATGCGGTTAAACGGTACTATGTATGATTTCTTTGTCTAATTGTACTTATTTGTATTTGGTATGTTTTGAGATTGAAATGACGAAGTCATTTTTGTTCTACTATCGAAACACTTTATCCTTTGTTATCACTTTGAGCCTTATTCTATTTTCTTTCTTACCCCTCTTTCAAAATCAACAATAAAACTTGTAGGCCCGAGCGGAAAGTAAGCGTCAAAACAAGAGAAGAGGAGTGAAAAAGAAAATGAAGATGAAAAGGAAGAGAAGAAAAAAAAAGAAAAGAAGAGAAAAAAGAAAAAGGAAAAGAAAAGAAAAAGAAAAAGAAAAAGAGAAGAGAAAAGGAAAAGAAAAGAAATAAAAAAGAGAAGAGAAAAGAAAAGAAAAGAGAAAGAAAAGAAAAGAAATGAAAAGAAAGAAAAGGAAAATTGGAAGAAAGATCGCAACAACAAAAATAGTCGCCTGAACTATGTTTGACTTGATCCCGAAAGGGTACGTAGGCAGCCTCTCTGAGGTTCAGTCATACCAAAACAAAACTCCAAAGGTACCCAAGAAAGAAACTGGGGCAGAAGTTGTGATTATTGTAAGAATGACGATTCCGAAAGTTGTAATGTTAAACCCATGTTGAATTATTTTGAGCCTCTATACCCTTCTTTCTAAACCCCATCCAAAAGCCTACATTATGGTCCAAAGAAAGACCTTCCGATCAATCTTCAAGAAATGCTAATGCGAGCAGGTAAAGTGATTCGTGTTGGGGGGAAACACTCTGGTACCAGAGGAGAAATGGCGGAAATGAGAGAGTCTTATTGGTGAAAACCCTCATGGGCACCATAAGGCGAAGTAAGTTTTGAGAGAAATAAAAAATGAGAGAGTCTTGTCGGTGAAAACCCTCACGGGCACCGTAACGCGAAGGTGAGTTTTCAGATGGGCAAATGAAACAGATCTGTGGTTGAAAGCTGCTCAAAACATGGCCAGACGAGCAAGGTTTAGGTTTCGGCGAAAGCCAGGTTATGAAAGTCTGGAATAGCAAATGTGGCAATTAGAAGTTGATTAGTTGGACAAACTAGGCTGGCTAATCCAAATGCATGGCATGATCAATGGTACCAGCTGTTCCATTCAGATAAGTCCTATCCTCTTCTCTTCATTACAAATCATCCATTTCGGAGTCTTTCTATCCTTAACCTACAAGGTCATTGCATTTCATTCTCTTGGAGTCTATCTATAAGATGTTTCAGTGTCAGTTCTGGTCGGAAACAAAGAAGGATGTCAAAGCTAACTACCAGCTTCCCAGTTGTACGGCACAGTGGGACTGGAACATATCAAAGAAAAGTAAGACCTAAAAGACCGTTGGAAGTTCCATCGGTGGGTTAATGAGATAGTTGTGGGGAAGAAGCAAAGTTTCAAATAGAAGGGTCAGAAACACAAACACAACTATACGGGGGTTGAAAGTCAGTCAGGAAGTCGAGGCGTTTCAAGGCAAGTCCAGGGAAACAAGTTGGAACAGAGCTGGAAGCAGGAACATACCCAACAAGAATGCCAGCAGCTAACTACCATTTTATATTAATAAATCTTGCTTGATTGAGACAGGGGCAGAAATTTTCTTGGTTTGTCCGTTTTGTTGCAATCAGGAGCCCACCTGGAGAAAAAGGGAATATATTTCAAGTTTCAGCAATCAGGCGCCCACCTGGAGAACAAGGGAATACATTTCAAGTTTCAGCAATCAGGCGCCCACCTGGAGAACAAAGGAATATATTTCAAGTTTCAGCAATCAGGCGCCCACCTGGAGAACAAGGGAATACATTTCAAGTTCAGCAATCGGGCGCCCACCTGGAAAACAAGGGAAGTACAATTCAAGTTTTAGCTTTCAATTTTTAGTAATATCTGGTAACATGACGCGCCCAATCATCAAACTGGGGCAGAAAATCTTCTTTGTTTGTTATTTTGTTGAAGTCAGGCGCCCACTTGGAGAACAAGGGAATACTTTTCAAGCATTGCAAGCAGGCGCCCACCTGGAGAACAAGGGAATACTTTTCCAGCATTGCAAGCAGGCGCCCACCTGGAAAACAAGGGAATACATTTCAAGTTCGGCAGTCAGGCGCCCACCTGGAGAACAAGGGAATACTGTTCAAGCTTCAGCAGTCAGGTGCCCACCTGGAGAACAAGGGAATACTTTTCAAGTTTCAGCAGTCAGGCGCCCACCTGGAGGACAAGGGAAGTACAATTCAAATTTTAATTTTGATATTGGATAACATGATGTGCCCAGTCACCAAACTGGGGCAGAAAATTTTCTTTGTTTGCTTATTTTGTTGCAGTCAGGAGCCCACCTGGAGAACAAGGGAATACTTTTCAAGCATCGCAGTCAGGAGCCCACCTAGAGAATAAGGGAATACTTTTCAAGCATTGCAGTCAGAAGCCCACCGGGAGAACAAGGGAATACCTTTCAAGCATTGGCAATCAGGTGCCCGCCTGAAGAATAAAGGCACATATTTCAAACTTCAGCAGTCAAGCATCACTTGGAGGAATGGAAAAACATCGCCAATCACAATTCAAGGCAACAACAAGAATTCCATCGAAAGAATACAAGTTCAAGGCAACACAAGAGCAAGTTTGAAGATATAGATAGGAACTTTTTTTGTAATTCATAGATCATAGCTTAGGCTATCTTCTTTTTATTTTGACACGGTGTAATAAGGAGGTCAGCGAGCAGTAATAGCAGTAACAGCAGTGAAATCACAGCTCCTGGTAGTCCCAGCTACCAAACCTTCCCGAACTACACTGACCTGATTCCTGTTTAGCCCATGATATGTAGGCAACCTCTGAAGCAGGGTGCGGTCAAACTTTTCAAAAATGCTTCACATGGAATGTTCAAACGGGCAAAAATCGCTCGTTTCCGCTCACTTATCTTTGCACGAAAACTCTTCGTGCTTCCGGACAAAGAGGGGCAGCTGTGAGCACGTGATTTTTTCCCTAAGCAAATTATTCCCAAAATTCAAAAAAAACAATTTCTTTACTATTTTACAATTTTTTGTGAATTTTTTGTGTTATTTTTGGTTAATTGTTTGTATTTTATTTGTGCATTTTAATTCATATGAAAAATACAAAAAATACATTTGGCATTTGCATTTAGGATTTAACTTCATATTTTAGGATTAATTAGTGGTTAAGCTATTTTTAGAACACAATATGAAGAAAATAACAAAAATAGTTTACTTTTGCATTTTAATTGTTTTAATTGTGAATTCGCCACAAAATAGTTTTTAAAACAATTTAAGGCATTAATTAGTGTTAGTTTAATTTGTATTTTTATTTTTTGCATCTTTCTAGAAATCAGAAAATAATACAAAATACAAAATGAAAAATAAACAAAAAGGGGAATTAAAAGAGGCAAAAGGAAGGCTTTTAATTAAAATGGTTTTGCCTTACAAAATTTGGGCTGATTAATCTCAAAGTCCAAGCCCAAAAGAGTGAATCCCATGCCCAAACCGGCAGCACCCAGTCTAGGCCCAAACTAACCCCCACCCGGTCCATTCTCAGATGCCCAAACGACCTCGTTTCCCACCCAGTCGATCTCAGCCTTTGATCTCCCTTAATCTCACGGTTGTTATTAATTTTTACACTTACATAAAAATGTCTGAAACTAATTCATACCCTAAAAAACATTCCCCTCTCTTCCTCGTACTAACCCCCTCCCCCTGTAACACCGGCGACCACCCTAACCCCACCGTTGCCCCACCACACCTCTGCCGTCCGCCGGCGGCGGCGGTGAAGCTCCAAATCACCCCAAAATTTCACAACTGAATCCCCGTCCCCTTCTCGTTCCAAATATGTAAATCTCGTTCTTCAAATCCTAGCCATTTGTTTTGAATTTCAGATCGAAATTTCGGTCAAAACACAAACTCACCCAAACCACCCCAAAATTACACCACCGGCTCTCTTCGTTCCCCTTATTCTAATCCCACCAATGGTTTCCTTCGAATCAACACCTAGCCTATCGAATCTGGATTTGAAATTCGACTCCAAAACCCTAGTCGGTCCAAACAGTCCCAAATTGATCCCCCATAGTCCCCATGACCCCTTCACCTTGAATCTTAGGCCAAAAGCTCTCAAATCTCACCGGGCTATCTCCAATTTCACATCTAGGGTTTTCAAGTTTTCCACCTGTTGGAGTTCTAATAATTCTGAGAATTTTAGTTAATGTTATATGTTCGTTTTTGAAAAAATGAACCTATAACATTAATTAGAATTCCAGAAATCAATTAAGTTTGAAGACCAAAATCAGTAAGTTTTCTTTTCTGTCTTTTCTTTAGTTTTCTGTTAATTTGATTCGTTGTTTTGTATATTCGATCAAGCATAGTTTCGATTTCCAGTTTAGAGATTGTTATAAATAGGTTAATTCTTTTAGGTCAATTTTCGTTTCTTTTGTTTAAATTCTGATTTGATTTTTGTTTTGTTTTGTTAGTTTGAATAGTTTGAATGCTTAAATGTTAGTTGAATCAATCGATTGTTAGCTTAATTGGGTTTCTTATTACTTAGTCAGATTAGTGTTTAATGCAGGAAACAACAATTTCCATCTTTATTATGCTGATCCTGTCCTGGTGATTAGTTTAGTTCAAATATACTTGATAGGGATTTTTAGTTCAGTAGTATAGGTTAACTAGGATTTTAGTTTGTTCTTATTAATTTCTGTCCGTTTTGTTTCCTGGGATTTGACTTGGATTTAATTTGATTTCAGCTCATAATTTTTGTTTTAGTTTTAATGGTTTAGTTGTTAAGTCAATGTTAGTGGTAACTAGTATTGGTTAGGTTCAATTTTAAGTTAGGATGATTGGTTATAGCTGATTTAGTCATTCGGATTAACTATAGTTAGTTTTTAACTCAAGTAAAAGGCTTGGGTTTGGTCGGTAATTTCAGGGGGTTTTCAAGGGTAGTTTGTGCATAGAAAAGGGCAGTTTTGTTAAGAATAGTAAATTCAAAACTAAGATAAGGGTAGTATAGGTATTGTATAGTGAAAATAACACCCTAGGGCCTTCTAGAATAGGACTTTAGTGTACATTTTAGCAAACTTAGGGCAGTAACTTGAGAAACAAGTAAAAAATTTAAGGTTTAATAGGTGAAATCAGAAATTAAAAGAGGGAAAAATTGAGTGAAAGCTTCTAGAATATTCTGCCCCATTCCTTGCCTATAAAAGGCACCCCTAGTGCCTTCTTTAACAAGTTTTTTCAGCCTCCAAAAATCTCTCTATAATTTTCAGATCTAGATTTTAAAATTCAAACCCCAAAAACAAAAAAAAAACAGTCACTGTTCCATTGGAATTTTTAGTTTAATTTCAAGCTTTCATAGTTCAAAGTCTGGTGTTTGAGGTTTCAGAGGTTCATTAGACTAATTTCGAGTGGTTTTGGGTCCAATTGAGCTAGTTTTGGGTTGAGTTCTGGTCTGTTGAAAGCTTCAAGTGTATTCCGGTCCATTTGCGAGTTTTTTAGGTTTAATTTGATGCTGTTCGTCTATTACTGTGCCTGGGATTAGTGTTATCATTTTGGATTTCAAATTGTCTTCCTGCTGCTGTGACCTGCTGTGATACTGCTATTTGCTCAATTTATTAGCTGATCTCCTCTACTTCTTACTTGTATCTCAATTTCCAGGTATGCCACTAGACTCAAGTGATGTTGGATAATGAATCAGCATGTATGCACACGCTTGAAGTTGAATGATGAAGAACTGTTTGCTTTGGCCTGGAATTTTCAATTTAGTTGAACTGTCTAAACAACTTTGAACGTGTTAATTAGAACTTAATGGCCTGAAATTGTTTGTATTAGCTGGACTGTTAAACTCTGGATCTGAATTCATTTTTTCTAAGCCTGTAGCTTCAATGAAATGTAGTTGAACTCCTGTGATAGTTGTAGCTTAGAATTGGAATATACAACTTCCTGTATATGTTAAGTCCTGGCGTAATAAACAGCTTTTAGTAATAGCCTCAAAAATTTGGTCCTAGAGTCACGAGATCCCTGAGTGAATAATGTTAGTTTGAATAGCATACTGAATAATGTTAGTGAATGATGTTAGTTCCTAATATTAGCTCTTAAATACTTGATTTGCTTTTCATTAGTTATAAAACTGGTCCGAATGATTCCAGTAGATAAATGAGTGCAATAATCTGAGCTTGGAATTGGGGTCAAAATGATTTGTCAGCATGTAGATCTTGCTGTTTCTGCATATGCTCCGAGTTGAACGAAACAAGGAACTAAAAGTAAGATTAGTGTTAAGTTTGGTTAATAGGAATACAATCTGGAGGATTACCGGTATGGAGTTTGGGCTTACAACATAATAGAACATGAGCCCTGCAGATTTGAATCGCTGTTGCAGTTAAATTATTTAATGACATTACTTTGCTTGAAATCGTAGCTGGACAGAACAATTTTCAGAAGTGCATCATTGTTGTTGGGCTCGTTTGGAGTAAGCCCAAATGCTAGGCTTCCTCCCATTTGGCTCCTTTCGTACCTGGGCCAAAGCCTGCGATTGGTTGAATGCATATGAGTTCATGGACCCAAGTGTAACAATTATTAAACAATAACAATTAGTTAGGGATTTTCTTTTATTATTAGAGACAAATTAAGTAGAGAATTATAGTTTGCTTTAGGTTTATCCTTTTAAATAATGAAACGAGATGAGCCTCGCTACATAGAACAAACAAATGGTGGGGCCCTCGATAAATGTCATACTAAAAATACCTAGACTTCGGGATAGGCCGTTTAGCGAATTTCACGGCCTTCTCCAAAATAATGACGCGTTAGTCACTTTAGGTGCGTTTTTAATAATCTTACTTTCTTAAATACGGGTGCACATTTATGTGACCCAAATCTAAATCTCAACGGAGTCGAAATGTGTTGACAACCACGGGAGCACTGGTGCGACGTGGTTCAAGACGCATTTTCACGACATTGCAATTCTTATTAAAATAAAAATAAAAGCAGGTTACTAATAAAAGACACATAAGTTAGAACATGTTTTGAAATCAGATAAAATCAAATACAATAGTTGAGCGATCGTGCTAGAACCACGGAATCTGGGAATGCCTAACACCTTCTCCCGGGTTAACAAAATTCCTTACTCGGATTTCTGGATCGCGGACTGTTAAACAGAGTCAATAATTTCCTCGATTCGGGATTTAATCGGTGACTTGGGACACCGTTAATCTCCCAAGTGGCGACTCTGAATCTTAATAACAAATCCCGTTTCGATTGTCCTTTAATTGGAAAAACTCCTTTACACCCTCGCGGGTGTAGTGAAAAAGGAGGTGTGACAGCTCTGGCGACTCTTCTGGGGACAACAACCCAGAACTTCTATTCAGGGTTTAAGAATTCGAGCTTAGAATAATTGTCGTGTTTGGCTTTATCTGATTTTCCTACATGTTTCCTACTAAATGTGCTAAATGCTTTACCGCTTTGATATTATTTAAACTGTATATATAAACTGTGCCGAAACCCTTCTCTTCTCACCTCCGGGGATGTGCTTACTGGTTGAGACTCCCTATTCTATTAGTGTCATACCTTGAAATAAGAAAGAGGCCGAACAAGTTACTAAGCCGGATGATCCCGCGGGTCCCCGGTATGTAGCCCCCTCCTCGACTTGAGTTGTCCGCTCGGTTACACAGTCTAGAACACATACCCAGGTTTTGAACCTTGAATAACTTGACTTCATGCCGGATCCCTAGTAGGAGCGCTTATTTGCATCACGTGCATGTGACTTAGGGAACTCAACACAGGGGTTGGGTCCGTCTAGGACAGGTAACCAGATATGAAAAGACCACCATGATGCATTTTACGTGTTGCATTTATTTGTCTCGGACTCGCGTGCTGACCGGCTTGAATTTGGGAAAAAGGAAAAGAAATAATAGTGTAGAGAGTTGATTACATGATATGGCAAAAACCTATGTCCAAGTAATGCTGAAACTCTGCCGGAGTTTTGAGAAAATAAAAGGAGTGTTTGGTGTCAATGGAAAAGGAAAACAAAAAATATTTTTTTTTATTTTATGTGCCAATTGAAAAGCAAAACAAAGATTTTTTTTAGAGATAGTTTACGTCATTTGCCAATGAAGAAAAAATAAAGAAACAACGAAAGAATTTTATTTTTAATTTTTGGAAAGAAAATACAAAAAGAGTTTTGTTTTCGAAAATAGCTAGTTTATTTGCCCGAACTACGCTGGTTTGATTCTCATCGGATGTGAGATACGTAGGCAATCCTCATCGGGTCCAACTATCCCGTTTCAAAAAATTCGTCGAAATTAGAAATTTGAATAAAAAGAATAGTGTCTTTTTGCTTTTAGGACAAAATAAGTGATTAAATCACCTTAATAAATGTGCAGGATGAGCACGACTCAAAATGAACCTTTCTCAATCATGAATAAAATCCCGTTGGAGTTGCGTCTATGGTGGAACGATTTGGGCAAAGAAGGACAGGGCGAGGTCAACAAATATTTGAAAGAGCTTACTAGTTTATTGGAAATTGCACCTCAAGGGGACATCATTAGAGCTTTGGTCACGCGTTGGGACCCGACACACAATGTGTTCCATTTCTCAGACTTTGAGCTTACCCCAACACTAGAATAAATGGCTGGGTACATCGGGAAAGATGAGGTTCCTTTAAAAGACAAATACTTAGTGGCCCCGAGAACAATAATGCCTCATTTAACAGTTAATAAACATAATTGAATGAATAATACGACTTAATGGAATTAATAACTGACATTTACCACCGAACACAGCCCGACCTGGGTGTCACAAGTCACGAGCATCTAAAGAAGACTTAACACCACTACAGGGACAATAATAAATACAAAATAAAATCTGGAGTTCGAAAGATGAAGTCCGGTGCCGCGAACGCTGGCGGTCACCTTGCTCAGCTACAATAGCAATACCTTCAATCCGCTAATAACCCGCTACCGGGTGAACAATACCTGCAACTGCACGCGAGGTGCAGGGAGTAAAGTGAGTACTCCTACTCAGCGAGTAATAAGAGTAAATAATAACTGAGCGGTAAGAAAACACGTAAAGCACTCCATCATGCTATATAAGGCAGTGCAACCCTTTTGAGAAAACAGTAAAATCGTGAGAATCCTTTAGAAAGATATGGTTCAGTTAAAAACCTTTTTTGAAAATATCCCTTTCCAACAGTCAAGCATATGAATGCGTTATTAGATAGTGCAAGTCATCACATAAGTCAGCCCCTCGGGCACAACACTCCAACAACAAATAACACTAGGGTATATGGTAAACAATCCACGGAGTAGCATGTATGCCAATGAAATGAGAGTGCTGAATGTCATGACACGTAGTACAAATAGGAACCAATGCATGAATGCAATACAATGCACATAACCGCTGCGGCGCGCAGCCCGATCCATTTGGGTACCCGTGCTCACTCTGGGGGTTCAGACTCCGGAGGGGCTCCTACATCCCAAGCGCAATATCAATATCACACCGCTGCGGCGCACAACCCGATCCATCCTCAGTCAAGGAATGCACATATAACACTGCCGCAGTGCGCAACTCGATCCATGCTCAATCCAGAAATGCACACAAGCCACTAGGGCAATATTCAAATAACAGTTCTTAGTTCAAAACGTCAGTAAGATATCATTTAAGTTTTCAAATAATGAAAAAATGTCCGAATTTGCAAAACAGCATTAAAACCTTAGACCAAGATCAAATAATATGCAAAATAATGCGAAAACAACGATATCAATCCCTGAAGGTTTCACATAGTTGGCACGAAGCCCAAACATGGCAATCAGTCCAAATTATGATGATAACAAGTAGTTTCAGCCAAATACGTAGTAATTGCATCAATCGGGACAGACCAAGTCAATATCCCCAACGGTGCTCTACCCCACGTTTGCTATCCGGCGTGCAAGTCACCTCGATACAGCAGTATGATGTGCAAATCTGGGGTTTCAAACCCTCAGGATATCATTTACAAGTATTACTCACCTCGAACCAGTGAAATCTCAAGCTTGCGATGCCTTTGCCCCTCAATTCGGCCTCCACGCACGTCGAATCTAACCAAAATCAGAGCGAACACATCACACTATGCCAAGGGAACAATACCCAATCGAAAACAATCAAAATATAGCAAAAATCTCGAAACTAGCAAAACTCGAGCCCCGGGCCCGCTCCTCAAAAAATTACAAAACTCACATTACCGGATTCCTCGTCTCGCCAAGAGTCCATACATACCAAGAACTCCCAAATCCGAGCTCAAATGACCTATCAAATCCCAATTTGAAATATCAAAATTCACGCCCTAGCTTTACCCCTTTAATGAATTTCAACTAATTTTCATGTTAAATCTAACATAATCTCGTGTATTTAAGCCAAGTAACTTACTTCTATTCATTCTCCCTTGAATCCCTCTTCAAAATCGCCTTAAATCTCTCAAAACTCGCTCAAAAATAGCTCGCGGAAGAAATAAAACCTTTAAACCCTTCTGCCAACAGTCCTTTTCGCTTCTGCAGTCCCGCTATCGCTTATGCGGGACCGCTTCTGCGGCCAAAAATCCGCTTATGTGGTTCTTACTTAAAAACCCAACGTCCGCTTTTGCGTCTCCACATCCGCTTCTGTGAACCACCCAAGACCGCTTCTGCGGTTTATAGTCCGCTTCTGCGGACTCGCATTTGCGAACAATGTTCCGCTTTTGCAGAACCACTCCACCAGGCCAAGAACCGCTTATGCGATCCTCCACTCACTCCTACGGAACCGCTTCTGTGGTCCATTTACGCAGAAGTGGAAATACCAGCTAATAGAAAAGCTGAACCTGCAACACACCTCGAAACTCTCGTTTAACCACCCGAATCCACCCCGAGGCCCCCGGGACCTCAACCAAAGGTACCAACATATCCAAAAACATCAACACAACATAGCTGAAATTATTAAAACACATCAAATAACACTAAAACCATTAAATCACATCGCATTCAAGCCTAAGTTTCTTAAAAAACTTCCGAAATACACTTTCGATCAAAAACCCGACCAAACCACATCTGAATGACCTGAAATTTTGCACACACATCACAAATCACATATCGAAGCTACAACAACTCTCGAAATTCCATTACGACCCTTGGATCAAAATCTCACCTATCAACCGGAATTCGCCAAAATACTAACTTCGCCAGTTCAAGCCTAATTCTACACTGGACCTCGAAAATCAATTCCGATCGCACTCCTAAGTCATAAATCACCTCCTGAAGCTAACCAAATCTCCGAAAATCACATCCGAGCCCTCTAACTCATAAGTCAACATCCGGTTGACTTTTCCAACTTAAGCTTTCCTTAAAGAGACTAAGTGTTGCATTTCTTATCAAAATCAATCCAAATCAACTCTAACACACCACATACCAATAAAGAAACATGAAGAAGCATGAAATTGGGGAAACGGAGCAATAACACATGAGACGACGGGCTGGGTCATCACATCCTCCCCAACTAAAACAAACGCTCGTCCTCGAGCGTACATAGAGTTGTCTTAGAAGCCAACCAATAGCTAAATGACCTTACCAAGCATATACCCGGGGTGAGCCCACCTCACCCTATCTCTTATAGGTCTAACAACACAACATAGTTGAAATTACCCAATCCAGTCTAGCCCATAATTCACAGAACTACCTTTTCACTTCTGAAACCATCAATGCGATCAAAACCTCACACCTATACTTCGAATAGTCCCGAACCAGCTGTAATAACCCATACTTGCAACCTCAATGAAATCTTACGATATATCACATAATCCAAGCACTCGAAACGATAACTTCTATTCACGGTGGTTACCCACAACAACCAAATACCGATAGGAAACCTCTTATTAGCTAAAGTTTCACTCTAACACTTTCGTATCCTACCAAATGATGATGAAACACGCAGTAAACCATAACCATTTCTCAAACCAATCATTCATGAAGCCACTTCCTTTTTGACTAATACCACAACAGATTTTCGAGCCGAACCTTGATATTATCCTTCTAACGAGCTGAAATCAAAACTGCTCGTATTCATTAATGACTCCAACGATCACCTCGAATCCAACACACCACTCTAGTGATATGACACCTCAACACAGGCCTAAGCCACAACTTGCATAATACGCGCACCATTAAGAAATGATCTGAACATACTCAAATCATGAAGAATGACTCAAACGGAAGAGTTGTACCTCAAGCTCATCAATACCGTCACAACACATAGTTGAGACCTCGTCTCACATCGTAGAAATAGAGTACCTGAATCCTCCTTGAAAGGTCATAACTTCACGTGGCCTCGCCACAACGCGCGATCCTATCCAAACACTGTTACACATGAAGCACCTCAAGTCACCATGCTCAAAATAGACATCCACGCATAGATTGATGTCTGAAACCAAGCAATCCATCACACCCACGGTGAAGCAAGTAATATACACCATTCAATCCTAAAAGGACACAACCGATGCGCTATTCGCTGAGCAATACCCAATACGGACTTTCCTCAGAGACTAGGAAGCAAGGCATACAAAGTAACATATGGAAAACTATTCTCAACATCACGCTGTTGCGGCGTGCCACCCAATCCACACAAATATCTCACATAGGGAGATACACATCGAGCCAAATTTACTCATTATAATAAAATACCGAGTATCGGTCGTAACCATACTGAGTGCATAATGGTATCTACATATAGCGTTGTAAGCTACACAACTCAAACACAATTGAGGTCCCCCCCTCAACTTCCACTATGAATCTCGATAGCACTGCACTATCTGTGCCCACATTACGAAAATTATAATGCCTCACAGCACAGAAAAAGCATCTCATAGATCTCCCCAGATCACTAGCAGGTTCAATAACGATCGAATCAACCTATCCTTCATCAATACAATTCGGGGCCTACCAAGCCCACTCAAGCTAAACACGTATCCAATCATCTTACCAATAAACTCATTACCAAGAAGCCTGAAACTACTCCTTCCGCTGCTATAACTCATGCCGGAGCCGTACGATACTGTGCCGACACCAAATCAATACCAAAATCCACAATCTAGCCCGGCGACATGCCCAGCCACAAGAAACGCATCCGAAAAAGTCCCTCAATACCGGAACTGAATCAATGGTAGAAACCTCTATATTAACATCCGTCGCAAAGGCCCAATTAAGGAAAGCAATCCTTTCCAGCCATCCGTTGGTCTCTGGAACACAACCTTTATTTTAGAACATAGTCCGATGCACCTCGCCACGCAACCTGTGGCATTTTCCGACATAACCCATAGCACAATAGTCTAGAATAACCCAACACTGAGACAACCAGTCTACACCCCAATATCATATCCAGAATCTAATAAACCAAGCAAAGAAAGATCCACTCAGGCTTCCTAACCCCCAATAGCCGCTAATGATACCAATACACACTATCCACAACCACTACATAGCCTAAACATGAGAAATCCCAGTTTCCAACTCCATATAGCACACGAATCACTGTACCTGATCCCAAATTCTGCAATATGAATACATATTACACCTCGAGTACCCAATCATTCTTCGAAAGATATTCTAAAATTCTCCTGTGCCATCAAACACCCTCAGATATCAGCAGTCGATCTAGCAAGAAAGCACCGCAATACTTCGTAGTATCATCAGTCTAATCATATTCCCTGCTTTCGAGATATATACTCTCGTCAAATCACTTCCAATTAGCAGTACCATCTCCTTGATTACCAGAGGCTACCCGTTGCCTAGGAATTTTATGATTTTCAGAACTGAACTGTAACTCATCCAGCCAAGACCTTCCGTCAATCCCATCTAGAAGAAGAATCATTACACATTCCATGCTTCGCATACCCATAGAAAATATATCCATCCCCAAACCACGGTAAAACTCAACAAGAACTTTCTCCCAATTCCATCTATCAAATTTCCTTTCTAATTCATCATCAACTTGATATTTCTCCCTCGCTGTAGCATCACAATGCCTCAATCCAGGCCTAACACACGAGACTCGAACATAAGACCACACTATCTAAGACCCATGGCCACTGAATACTCTCTCAACCGTTCCCAGAAATACCACATTCCAGAGTACTTTACCCCGAAGAACTTCCTGCGAATCTGAAATTCGTTACCATTACTTTCCAGATACTGATACATAGAATCCCATAATTAACATAAAATACCACAAGTCTTGATCTTTTCTAATGAAAACACAGTCTCCAACCACATACACAACCTTAAGACACCTGATTATTAGATGCAAAAATCTTGAACACAATAAAACCATTCTCGAGAGTCACTAACTCTTATACGACTGTAAATTATCTGATTTAATGAACATAATCACTCGTGCCCTATAGTACTTTGACACTGCAGAACATGATCTCATACCAATACGAACAACCATCTTCCTTCTCTATACACTGAGCATTCTTTACCAGTAACAACTCAAGACATCCTATTATTTTCACACATCTACGAAGCATCGTATAACCTTTGTAAAAATTTTGCTTCACTCGTGCCATCCTCGGCTCAATTTCTGCAACCTGAACTGATCCGCGAGCATACCTCGAGAAGGAACCAACATAGCGCATAACCGTACAATCAGCTAATCAACAACAACCTCCCCAACTTGGCTCGAAGCCATACATCAAGACACACTCAACAACTCATAACACTTTTACTCTAATGATGCCACAATGAGATTAAACTCAATCATCTACAAGTTTGTGAAAACACAGATCATCCAGTACTGCAATCCTCTACAAACCTCGCATTCATCCCCACATCAGTTGAGTCCACTCTCTTGAGCGACCCGAATTTATCAAATTTCAACACGTACCCTCTCAATTACACATGGGATCTTCTAACGGACACATAAGGATCATACCACTCAAGAACACTCCGCAGGAGATAACACACCTGCTTCACCTCAATTTAGTATTTCAGCACACCTCCCACCGTCATATACATAATACAACCAATTTAGTCTTCCTGAGTCTGAACTCATACCGCCACAAGTATTGCACTTCACTTCCCAACTAGGAGATACGAAAATATTCTTCACGCGCCCATAACTCCGGGCTACACAACAGATCACAATAGGAATCAAATCATTTAACAGTTCATCTATTATCCAGCAGACTTCTTCGTCACCACCAGATACATCTCGCAGCACTAACATACTTAACACATGGGTATCTATCCGCCATTCCGGCTAATAAGGACAATACTGAACATATAAGTTCAAAACATTTGCTCACACAATCAACACCTCGGTGCTCAAGCCATAGGTAAAGATTCGGCCTCAAGTCCTCCAGACTGGCCCAATATACTCACGAAGATCATATCTCGCCCCTTGATAAGGGAATCACAATCCATCAAGACACATACAATACCGAGCGCTCATGTGCGCATACAGACGTGAGGAAGGAATTTCAAGAGCTATATCTCAAGCTGAATCAAGTACGCACGATAAGATTTCCAAGATAGTGAAGTTTCCTAAAGGTTCTGCAGCCTCTCGAGGATAAATACAGACGTCTCCGTACCGATCCGCGAGACTCTACTAAACCTGCTTATGACTCGTGAGACCTAGTAACCTAGGCTCTGATACCAACTTGTCATGACCCAATTTCCAAACCCGGTCGTGATAGCGCCTCTCGTGAAGACAAGGCCAGCCAACAGAACAATAATTCCTCATTTAACAGTTAATAAACATAAATGAATGAATAATATGATTTAATGGCATTAATAACTGACATTTACCACCGAACACAGCCCGACCGGGGTGTCACAAGTCAAGAGCATCTAAAGAAGACTTAACACCACTATAGGGCCAATAATAAATACAAAATAAAATCTGGAGTTCGAAAGATAAAGTCTGATGCCGCGAACGCTAGCGGTCACCTTGCTCAGCTACAATAGCAATACCTTCATTTCGCTAATAACCTGCTACCGGGTGAACAATACCTGCAACTGCACGCGAGGTGCATGGAATAAAGTGATTACTCCAACTCAGTGAGTAATAAGAGTAAATAATAACTGAGCGGTAAGAAAACACGTAAAGCACTCCATCATGCTATATCGGGCAGTGCAACCCTTTTGAGAAAACAGTAAAACCGTGAGAATCCTTTAGAAAGATCCGGTTTAGGTAAAAACCTCTTTTGAAAATATCCTTTTCCAACAGTCAAGCATATGAATGCGTTATTAGATAGTGCAAGTCAGCACATAAGTCAGCCCCTCGGGCACAACACTCCACCAATAAATAACACCAGGGTATCTGGTAAACAATGCACGAAGTAGCATGGATGCCAAAGAAATGAGAGTGCTAAATGTCATGACACGTAGTACAAACAAGAACCAATGCATGAATGCAATGCAATGCACATGACCGCTGCGGTGCGCAGCCCGATCCATTTGGGTACCCGCGCTCACTGTGGGTGTTCAGACTCCGGAGGGGCTCCTACATCCCAAGTGCAATATCAATATCACACCGTTGCGGCGCGCAGCCCGATCCATCCTCAATCCAGCAATGCATATATAACACTGCTGCGGTGCGCAGCCCGATCCATGCTCAATCCAGAAATGCATATAAGCCACTAGGGCAATATTCAAATAATAGTTCTCAGTTCAAAACGTCAGTAAGATATCGTTTAAGTTTTCAAATCATGAAAAAAATTGCCGAATTTGCAATACAGCATTAAAACCTTAGACCGAGATCAAATAGTATGCAAAATAATGCGAAAACAGCGATATCAATCCCTGAAGGTTTCACATAGTTGGCACGAAGCCCAAACATGGCAATCAGTCCAAATTATGATGATAACAAGTAGTTTCAGCCAAATACGTAGTAATTTCATCAATCGGGATGGACCAAGTCACAATCCCCAACGATGCTCTACGCCACGCTCACTATCCGGCATGCAAGTCACCTCGATACATCACTATGATGTGCAAATCCGGGGTTTCAAACCCTCAGGATATCATTTAAAAGTATTACTCACCTTTAACCGGCGAAATCTCAAGCTTGCGACGCCTTTGCCCCTCAATTCGGCCTCCACGCACGTCGAATCTAACCAAAATCAGAGCGAACACATCACACTATGCCAAGGGAACAATACCCAATCGAAAACAATCAAAATATAGCCAAAATATCGAAACTAGCAAAACCCGAGCCTCGGGCCTGCTTCTCAAAAAATTACAAAACTCACATTACCGTATTACTCATCTCGCCAAGAGTCCATACATACCAAGAACTCCCCAATCCGAGCTCAAATGACCTATGAAATCCCAATTTGAAATATCAAAATTTACGCCCTAGCTTTACCCCTTTTTAATGAATTTCAACCAATTTCCATGTTAAATCTAACATAATCTCGTGTATTTAGGCCAAGGAACTTACCTCTAATCATTCTCCCTTGAATCCCTCTTCAAAATCGCCTCAAAGCTCTCAAAGCTCGCTCAAAAATGGTGGAAAATAATGCCTAGCTCGCGGAGGAAATAAAACCTTTAAACCCTTCTGCCAACAGTCCTTTTCGCTTCTGCGGTCCCGCTATCGCTTATGCGGGACCGCTTCTGCGGCCAAAAATCCGCTTATGCGGTTCTTACTTAAAAACCCAACGTCCGCTTTTGCGTCTCCACATCCGCTTCTGCGAACCACCCAAGACCGCTTCTGCGGTTTATAGTCCGCTTCTGCGGACTCGCATTTGCGAACAATGTTCCGCTTTTGCGGAACCACTCCACCAGGCCAAGAACCGCTTATGCGATCCTCCACTCGCTCCTGCGGAACCGCTTCTGCGGTCCATTTCCGCAGAAGCGGAAATACCAGCTGACAGAAAAGCTGAACCTGCAACACACCTCGAAACTCTCGTTTAACCACCCGAATCCACCCCGAGGCCCCCGGGACCTCAACCAAAGGCACCAACATATCCAAAAACATCATACGAACTTGTTCCAATCATTAAAACACATCAAATAACACTAAAACCATTAAATCACATCGGATTCAAGCCTAAGTTTCTTAAAAACTTCCGAAATACACTTTCGATCAAAAACCCGACCAAACCACGTCCGAATGACCTGAAATTTTGCACACACATCACAAATCACATATCGAAGCTACAACAACTCTCGGAATTCCATTCCGACCCTCGGATCAAAATCTCACCTATCAACCGGAATTCGCCAAAATACTAACTTCGCCAATTCAAGCCTAATTCTACACCTGACCTCCAAAATCAATTCCGATCGCACTCCTAAGTCACAAATCACCTCCCAAAGCTAACTGAATCTCCGGGAATCACATCCGAGCCCTCTAACTCATAAGTCAACATCCGGTTAACTTTTCCAACTTAAGCTTTCCTTAAAGAGACTAAGTGTCGCATTTCTTATCAAAATCAATCCAAATCAACTCTAATACACCACATACCGATAACAAAACATGAAGAAGCATGAAATGGGGGAAATGAAGCAATAACACATGAGACGATGGGCTGGGTCGTCACACTATCCTTTTTCCTGTCTAGGTTCATTACACCGGTGTCTTTTTAGATTACTGAGAGACTCGAGCAACTGTTCCTTCTCATCCCTCAGACATTTTGCTCATACCTAGTAAGACTCGCGTCTTTTTAAGTACTCTTCTTCAGCTGTCACTTTTCTAATGATCCACGTGTCTTTCCATGTCAGCTGCACAATTAATTCCACGTGTAGTGTTTATTTTCCACCAATATAGATGGCCCCCCACTTGCCAATCATTTAGCAGTTGAATATTTGGGAAGTGGATCTCATTTAAAGCGGGAATTTTTGTCGCCGTTTCTCACATAACATTATACCTTCTTTTGAACTGACGCATCGTATGTCACTTTCATTTAATACATGTGACACGTAGCTATCATCTATTAGTTTTGTAACTCTTCAAAAATTTCTAGGGCTTTTTACGGCTGCATCAATCACGAAGTGACAACTTTCATGATGATGTTTCCATCATTACCTTTTTCGCATGACTGTTACTTCTGTATATAAATACATCCTTTGTCTTTACTTTCACAAAAATTTTCTTCAGCATTCTTTATCCATATCCTGCTCTTCAATACATTCTACTTCTTTATACAACCATGTCTTCTTCAAATCCTGATCCCCGAAAAGTTCTTATTGTAGATGAACTTCCCCTTTATTCTGCTCTTACAAGAAGTAGGAGAGGTGGTAGGTTGTATAGTTTAGGGTCAGTTTCTGTACGTGGTTCTTCTTCTCAACCTAGTCCTACCTCCCATCATCTTCTAGAACTAGGGCCTCTTTTTCTCATAGATCTTCTGTTAGAGGTAGAGATTCTAATGAACCAATTCGTGAACCTTCTGTTGATGAGATCATTCCTGCTGAAATTTCTTTCTATTCTGATAGGGAATCAATTAGGAATCAAGTCAATTATATGACTTCTCATGATCGTGCTAATGTTTACACTTCTCAGATTACTGAAAGTTTGATTTCTGTTGTGCGTAGAGACTGCCATTGGAAATTTGACTTCCCAATTCTGGTTCCTAATGAAAATCAAAGAATCACTTCCTTTAAAGCTGGGTTTTCTTTTGTGTATACATATCCCTTCACATTGGGTTTTAGGCCTCCTATTGACCCGATCATCATTGAATTTTATCATTTCTTTGATGTCTGTTTAGGACAGATTGGTCCTATTGTATAGAGGGCTGTGGAATACCTTAGGTATTTGGAAAATCTGGCATTGTTACCCTTCACCTTTTACCATCTAATCCATCTCTACTCTCCCAAGTTATTCCGTCATGGTATTTTTACTCTCTTGGCAAGAAGTAAGAGAGTTTTGGTTAGCCCTATTCGTTGCTACCCCCACAAGTGGGTTAGTAGGTGAAGAGAACATGCCCTTCCCTGAGAAGTGGAACTTTGCACGTAAGTTTTTCTTTCAATCTTTATTTCTCCTATTTTCTTTGAAGAGTTTGTACTTCTCGTAACTTTTCTACTTTTCTATTTCAACAACCATGGGAACTATTGAGGAGATACTTGGTTTTCGTGGTTGGGTAAAAAAATTATTAACAATTGCTTTTATGGAAGTAAGGTCTTGGAAGTATCTTTCAAATAGATTTGTATGGAAAGTAAAGACTCACAGTAACTTTCTCTTTTACTTTCTTCTTTATTTTTGTTCTTATCCTAGAACTTATTAACCCTTTTTTTATTAGGGTTTCCCATTCAGGGTGTGAGTGCTGAATCAATTACTGCCTTAAGGCTCTCTTTAGCAAAAGATCAGGAAATAATTTTGAGTTCTTCATCAAAAAGAAAAGCTAATAGGCCACATGATTCCAAAGATGAAGAAGAGAGGGACGGGGCTCTTTGGTTTATAAGCCACGAGCCAGAAGATGGGTCATATCTGATGATGAAGCTACTCCTCCTCCTTGTCCTGTTTCTGTGTTTGACCCTTAGAGTGCTACTTTAGTGAGTTCTGATGAAGAGACACCTGCATCACCCCGTGACTCTACTGAACACCTCTTTTCTCGTGGATTTGATGATGAAAACTTTGGCTTAATTTCTGAGGAGGCACCTCTTGCCTCTTTTCCTATGTCCGCTCCAATGGAAACTCAGTTGCCTGTTCCTACTGTTGCCGCTACTGCTCCGCCCGAGGCTATTTTGACTTCTTCGACTGTTCCTGTTGCTACAACTTCTCACGCTGAAATTGGTTCCTCAAGTGGAAGTAGGGCAATGAACAAGTTACCATTGAGATTCCCTTAGATGGTAACCTTTTGAAGAAATTAGGCTAGGCTGACGTGTGGTTGAAACAACTGATAGGCCCAATTAAAAAGTCAAAACTGTAGAGTCATAGCTCTCTAACATGGATGAACGATATTTTCCATTCTTCCTTGAAGGTATAAATCTCGCCTTTTTATCTTACGTGATTTTTCTTTTATCAGTATCACATTTCTTTTTCATTATGTAGATCAATCTCATTGGTACGGAGATGATGAAAATGATCGTCCATACAGAGCAGCTAATGCATGACTACCATACTGAGGCATATAATTGGAAGGAACAGTACGGGAGTCTTCAACTTGAAATGGAGGTGTTAGAGGAAAACAAGTGTACCTTGGAGCAGCAAGTAAAGGTATTGGCATCAGAACTAGTGGTTGAGAGAGCCTCTTCTAATCAGGCGAGCAAAGACAAGAACTTTCTTGAGTCCTCATTTGCTAAACAACTTTCTATAGCTAGTGAAGAGATCAGAGGTCTGAAAGACCTATTGGATCAGAAAAAAGTTTATGCTGGTGAACTCGTTCAAACGCTGACACAAGCTCAAGAGGATCTCTGAATGTCTTCTGATAGGGTTCGATTTTTAGAGAATTCACTTGCCCCCTACAGGCTTCTTATGATGCTGCCTTAACTAAAAAAGAAGAACTTAGGAATGAGAATAAGCATTGGGAAAGAGACTATGAAGCCCTTGAAGACAAGACTGCCATTAAAGTAAGTTGGGCTTTTTTGAACGCACGACATGATACTTTACTGGAAGCAAGCCAGAAAGGCTTTGACTTAGCTGCTGAGATTGCAAAGATCAAGGAGACTATTGAGAAAACCCAACAAAGTCAAAGCTTTTCTTCACCCATGACTGACATTCCTGAGGGTGATGAAATTACTCCTGGAGAGGTTGCTATTCAATCTTCTTCTGCTCAAGTTACTCTTAATGCTTTTGATGATTTCGTTCTTCCTGGTTTAGATTCTGCCCCTTAGTGAAATCTTAAGAAAATGTGAAGTGTTGCTTTGTTTTTTTTTATTGGTGGAATATTTGGAGGTTTACCCCTGGTCCTATTTGGGGTGATGTTTTTGGAAGACCTTGCCCCTAGTTTGTTTCGGGGGTTTTTGTAAAGACAATCAGGTTAAAACTAAGTTCATATTTAGTTTTAACCAAGTTATTATGATATTATAAAGTTTTGTCCAACTTTTATGACATCTTTATTTCGAGTTTCTATTTTACTCTTTTAGTGGTTTGCCCTAGTCTTTTTCTTCATAAGTTTGGGGCTTTACTTTCCACTTGTCTTTAATGTTTGGGTTTTTGTTTTACCCTTTGCTATTTTAACTTTTGCATTTAAAAATGCTTTGTGAGTTTCATGACTTCTTGAACTAGCATGAATTATAAAAGAGGATCCTTTTATATACGACACTTAATGAAGAAGACGTCTCAAGTTCATAATGGTGTAAACATACGAAAGAAGAAATAGGAACACACATGTTTCTTTGAATAACTTTGAGGAAAGTTTTGTTTCATTTGAAATTTCAACAATATTTTACATGTATTTAAGTATCATCTATGACTTTTCCGTAACTGATTTCTTTATAACAAATTTTGTAAAAAATTCGAGGTTACCTACGCAACCCATGACTCAATATTGCCTTTAACCTATACATTCATAAATTTTTCGGAATTTACATCCACGAGTGTATTCTTCATAGATTTTTGAATCAGGCTTGCATTTTTGGCTCATGACTTTGCTCTGAACTTTCGGATGAGTAGACTTTTAGGCTTGACTTGAAGTCTGATTGTTCCAGTCTTCTTTGCCTTCCTTATATATATAGTCCCCCAAGTGTTTGAGCTTTGAAGTATGAAATCTTGAGCACTTGATTATTCCTTCGAGGTGGTCCTTTTCCTGAAAAAGGAAAAACGTACGGGACTCGGAGGCATATATAATTTAGATGATTAATGCTTAACCCTTTATATTTCCATCAGAAAGGTTGTAACCCTAGACGGGGAATTATGTTGCTTCCGCGTGTCTTTCAGGTCTAATATCATCATTTGGTGTGGGCTAATTTTTTTGCCTATCATCTAAAATCGTTAGTATAATTTTAACTGTGCAAATAAAAATGGTAGTTAAGGGGTACCTGACAGTGGGTATCTCCTTTCCTTAGAAATAATACTTCTTCAGATGAACAACATTCCAACTCGAGGGTAGAACTTTTCCACCCCTAGTTTCCAACTCATATGCACCTTTCCCAGCGATGCCTCGAACCTTGTAAGGTCTTTCCCAATTTGGACTCAACTTCCCTGCATTGGTCGCTCTCGTGGAATGGAAAAAATTCTTGAGTACGTAGTCCCCAATCTTAAAATACCTAAGATGAACTTTTCGATTGTAATATTGCTCAATAATTTGTTTCTGCACAACCACCCTTATTAAAGCTGTTTCTCTCCTTTCTTCAAGCAAATCGATATTTACTCGCATATCCTCCTCATTTGAGTCTTCAGTTACTTGGGTGTATCTCGTACTTGGCTCTCCTATTTCAACTGTAATTAAGTCTTCAGCACTGTACACAAGTGAAAATGGTGTCTCTCCTTTACTTGTTTTTGCTGTTGTCCGGTAAGCCCACAAGACTCCAGGTAGCACTTCTGGCCATTTACCTTTTGACTTCTCTAGTCTTTTCTTCAAGTTATTTAATAACCTTATTTGTTGATTCAGCTTGTCCATTGGCCACATGATGATAAGGTATTGCAGTAATCCTTTTAATATGCCAAGTATGAAAGAATTCTGTGATTTGCGCACCTGTGAACTGCGGTCCATTATTGCACACGATTTCTTTTGGAACCCCAAATCGGCATATGATGTTTCGCCAAATAAAGTCTCTGACCTCTTTTTCTCGTACCTGTTTGAAGGCACATGCTTCTACCAACTTAGTAAAATAATCAATAAGCACTGATAAAAATCGTATCTTTCCATTGGCTCATGATAAAGGGCCCACGATATTTATCCCCCACTTCATAAAAGGCCACGGTGCAATAACCGGATGTAGTAACTCTATTGGTCGATGCATGTTACCATATCTTTGGCACTTATCACATTTGGCCACAAAATTTTCGGCTTCTTCCTCCATTTTTAGCTGATAATATCCTGCTATAATTAGAGTTTTTACCAGGGATCTTCCTCCAACGTGATGTCCTTCATGTACTTCTCTCATCACATAATCCGTTTGAGAAGGTCCAAGACACCTTGCTAAAGGACCGCCGAATATTTTTTGATATAAATTGCCTCGGTCCAAGCAATAACGGGTAGCTTTTTGACGGAGTGCCTAAGAGTTTTTCTTATCTTCAGGTAATATTCCATATTAGAAAAAAATGATGATCTCATTTCTCCAATCCCAGGTCAAATTATTGAAATTTACCTCATTTTTATCTTGGTCAAGTGCCGAATGAAACAACTGTATTACATATGCATTTTCTTCATTTGTCACTTCTACAGCGGATGCGAGGTTAGCCAAAGCGTCCGCTTCGACGTTCTCGTCTCTCGATATCTGCACAATTTTCAAAATTTGGAACTGTCTAATCAAATCTCGTGCCTTTTCCAAATACTGCTGCATCCTTACCTCTCTAGCTATATAAGTCCCATGCATTTAATTAACCACGACATGCAAGTCGCTTTTGATTATGATCTGCTCTATTCCGAGTTCTCATGCCAATTCTAAACCTGAAATCACAGCTTCATATTCTGCTTCATTATTAGTAATAGGATGGCTATGGCTTGCCGTATAGTCTCTCCCGCAGGTAGGACTAGGATAATGCCTAAACCCGCTCCTTTTATATTTGAAGAGCCATCGGTGAATAGGTCTAAGTTCCTGGATTAGACCCATTAAATACCTACAGTTCTTTTTTTGCTTCTGTTGCCATCCCTGGGCTAAAATCTTCCATGAAATCTGCTAAAACTTGCGATTTTATTGCAGTTCTAGGTTGATAAGTGATGTCATATCCACTTAGTTCTATGGCCCATTTGGATAACCTACCTGATAACTCCTACTTATGCAATATATTACGTAAGGGGTAGGCGGTCACTATAGAAATAAGACACTGAAAATAAGGTCGTAGTTCTCTAGATGCCATGATTAATGCTAAAGGAAGTTTTTCTAACTGAGGATATCAAGTTTTGGAATCTAATAAAGACTTACTAACATAATAAATCAGAGATTATTTACCTTTGTCCTCCCGAACTAATACAACAACGGTGATTAGCCTTTCTCCATCCTTTGGTTTAGCCAGCAACGGTGGATTTGACAAGTACGCTTTTAAGTTTTTGAGCGCTTGTTGAAATTCTTTAGTCCATCCAAATTGATTTTACTTTTTCAACACTTAAAAGAATTTAATACTTTTCTACAAAGATTTAGAAATAAACCTCCCAATGCTGCTGTCCTACCTGTTAACCCCTGCACTTCTTTTTTGCTCGTAAGTATATCCTGTATCTCTTCAATAGCTTTAATCTGTATTGGATTTACTTTAGTTCCACGATTAGAAACAGGAAAACCTAAGAACTTACATGACGATACACCAAATGCACATTTCTCGAGATTTAGCTTCATATCGAATTTGTGGAGAACCTGGAACGTATCTGACAGATGTTGAATATGATCCTCCGCCTATTGTCATTTTACCAATATATCATCAATATAAACCTCCATGGTTTTTCCCATATGTTATTGAAACATATTAGTTACTAACCTCTGGTATGTGGCTCCAACATTCTTAAGGACGAAAGGCATTATTTTATAACAACAAATCCCCCTGTCTGTAATAAAGGAGGTTTTTTTTTCTCATCTGAAGGATCCATTTTTATTTGATTATAAACTGAATAGGCGTCTAAAAACTTAATTGTTCATGCCGTGCAGTAGCATCAATTAGTTGATCTATGTGCGGTAAGGGAAAAGAATCTTTAGGGCAAGCTTTATTTAAATCAGTATAGTCTACGCAAAATCGCTACTTAGGATACTTTACCTCGCGGATAGACCCAATTTTCAAAAGCTTTTGTACTTCTTCCTGAATTACTTGGTTTTTGAAGGATCCTTTCTTCATTTTCTTCTGTTTAACAGGCGGATACGTCAGATCTTTATTCAGTTTATGCTCGTTACCTCTGGTGGTATACTTGTTATATATGAATGGGACAAGGCAACACAAATTGAGTTAGCTTTTAAAAATTCAATTAACTTACTTTTCATATTTGGGCTGAGGTTGGTTCCGATGTAGACTTGTCACGACCCAAAACCCCGCACTGGTCGTGGTGGCGCCTCTCGTGAAGACAAGGCCAACCAACTAACCCAACTCGTCTCTTTTAAAGTAGTTAAACACAAATGAACAACAAAAAAAATGACGTAATGATATTAATTAATGAAATTCACAACCCAACACAGCCCAAACCGGGGTGTCACAAGTCACGATCATCTATCGGAGTATAATTTCAACTACAAGACCTAAAATATACAAAGTCGGATGAATGAACCAAAAGAGAGGAAAAATAGTGCTGCGAACGCAAGCAATCACCTTGCTACTCCTATAGTCTGCCTCTGATCAGCCAAAACCCGCCACCGGGTGAACAAATGCCTATATCTGCATGCGAGGTGTAGGGAGTAAAGTGAGTACTCCAAATCAGTGAGTAATAAGGTTAAATAACAACTGAGCAGTAAGAAATCACGTAAAACAAACCATCATGCTATATGGGGGTAGTGAAAAGCCCTTTGAGAGAAAGCAGTGGAGCTATAAAACCTTTAGAAATATCTTAGCTCAGTTTAAAATCTCTTTTGAAAATGACCTTTTCAACAGTTATGCAAATGAATGCAGAAACAAATAGCGCAGATAAGCACAGAAGTCCGCCTCTCAGGCACCTCACTCGGTTATCAGATAATACCAGAACCACATCGGCCTACCAACAAACTCATTACCAAGAAGCCTGAAGCTGCTCCTTACACTACTATAACTCCTGCTGGAGCCGTACGATATGGTGCCAGGCACCAAATCAATACCGAAATCCACAACCTCGCCCGACGACATGCCTGGCCACAAGAAACGCATCCGAAAAGTCCCTTAACATCGAAACTGAATCAATGTTAGAAACCTTTGCACTGACATCCATCGCGAAGGCCTAATTAAGAAAATCAATCCTTCCCAGCCATCCGCTGGGTCTTTGAAATATAACACACTCTGCTAGAACATAATCCGACATACCTCGCCACTCAATCCGTGGCATTTTCTGGCATAGCCCATAGCGCAATAGTCTAGAATAACCCAACACCGAGAAAGCCAGTCTACACCCCAACATCATATCCAAAATCTAACATACCAACCAAAGAAAGATTCACTCGGGCCTCTAAAGCTCAGTAGCCGCTAAACGGTGCCAATACATATGATCCACAACCACAACATAGTCTGTACATGAGAGCTCCCAGTCTCCAACTCCATATAGCACAGAATCACCATAGCTGATCCCAAATTCCGCCGTATGAATACATATCACACCTCTGTACCCAATCATTCCATGAAAGATATTCTAAAATTCCCCTGTGCCATCAAACAAACTCAGATATCAGCAGTCGATCTAACAAGAAAGCATGGCAATATTACCAAAGTATCATCTGTTTAATCACATTACCCCTTTTTGAGACAAATACTCTCGTCAAATCACTTCCAATTAGCAGTACCATTTTCCTTGATTATCTGAGGCTACCCGTTGTCTAAGAGTTTTATGAACTTCTTCTTAGAACTGAATTGAAACCTCATACACGCAAATCTCAATCCTCCACAACATACCGCATATACCATACCATCCAAGGATAGCAGGAAAACTTTCTTCTCCTTTCCGAGCCACAAACATATACGCACTAAACTAGTCAAGAACTTCCATTGATCCCATCTAGAAGAAAAATCCTTACACATTCCATGTCTCTCATATTCGTAGAGAATGTACCTCTTTAACCACGGTATAAATCAACAAGAACTCTCTCAATTCCGTTTGCATAAATTAAACTGCCAGGACGGAATCCTTCTATCTCAACCAAGCTAAGCAAGCCATCACGACCCAAGAGCATTGCTGAAAAATACTTGTAAGGGCTCATTACCTCTAACACATACGAAGAATTAATCATATCCTTACCATACCGATTCGGTCTACTATCAAGCTATTCCATCTATCTAATTTCCCTTCTGATTCATCATCAACTTGATATTTCCCCTTACTGTAGCACCACAGTTCCTCAACCCAGGCTCACTACATGAGACCCGAGCACAAGACCACACTGTCTAAGACCCATAAGCCACTGAATCCTCTCTCAAATATTCCGAAAAACACCACATTCCAAAATACTCTACTCTGAAGAACTTTCTGTGAATCTAAATCTGTTACCTTTACTTTCCAGATACTGATACATAGAATCCCATAATTAACATAGAAATACCATAAGTCTTGACCTTTTCCAATGAAAACACAATCTCTAAACACATACACAACCTTAAGACACCTGATTGTTACATGTAGAATCTTGAACACAATAAAACCATTCTCGAGAGTCATTTACTTCTTATTCAAACTGCGATTCACCTGATCAAACGAACATAACCACCCGTGCCTCGTTAGCACTCTGACACCACAGGATATGACCTCATTCCAATACAAACAAACATCTTCCTGCTCCATGCACTGAGCATTCTTTACCAACAATAGCTTAAGACATCCTCTGATTCTCACACATCTATGAAGCACCATATAACCTTTGTCAAAATTTTTCTTCACTCGTGCCATCCTCGGCTCAATTTCTACAACCAGAACTGATTCGCCAGCATGCCTCAAACTGGAACCAACATAGCACATGATCGTACAATTAGCTAATCAATAGCAAACTCCCCAACTTGGCTCGAAGCCATAGATCAAAACACTCCCAACAAATCATAATGCACATACTCCATTACTGCCTTAATACTATCGTGAGACTAAACTCAATCCTTCATAAGCTTGTGGAAACACAAATCATCTAGCATTCACTCACACAACAGTTAATCCCACTCTCTTAAGCAATCTGAAATCTCAAATTTCAATACGTACCCTTCAATTACACTGAGACCTTCTATCATACACAAAAGGATCATACCACTTAAGAACACTCCGCAGGAGATAACCCGCCTGCTTCGCCTTGATTTAACATTTCTGCATACCTTCCATCGTCATACACATTACACATCCACTTAGTGTTCCTGAGTCTGGACTCCTACCTCCATATAAAATGCACTTCACTCCCCAATTAGGAGACACGAAACGATTCTTCATGCGTCCATAATTCGGGCTACACATCAAATCACAATAGGAAACAAACACTTAACAGTTCATCTATTATCCAACAGACTTCTTTGTCACTACCAAGTTACATAGATACATCTTGCAGTGCTAACATACTCATCACATGGCTATCCAGCCGGCACTTCCACTAATAGGGACAATACCAAACATATAAGTTCAAAACACTTACTCACACGATCAACACCTCAGTGCTCAAGCCATAGGCAAAGATCCGCCCTCAAGTCCTCCAGACTGGCCCAACATAAACTCATGAAGATTACATCTCGCCCCTTGATCGGGGAATCACAAGCCATCAAGGCACATCTGATACTGAGCGCTCATGCGCGCATACAAATGCGTGGAAGGAATTTCAAGAGTTACTTTTCAAGCTGAATCAAGGACGCACGATAAGATTTCAAGAAGGTGAAGTTTTCCTAAAGGTTCTGTAGCCTCTCGAGGATAAATACAGACGTCTCCGTACCGATCCGCGAGACTCTACTAAACCTGCTCATGACTTGTGGGACCTAGTAACCTAGGCTCTGATACCAACTTGTCACGACCCAAAACCCCGCACTGGGCGTGATGGCGCCTCTCGTAAAGACAAGGCTAGCCAATTAACCCAACTTGTCTCTTTCAAAGTAGTTAAACACAAATGAACAACAAAAAAAAATGACTTAATGATATTAATTAACGAAATTCACAACCCAACACAGCCCAAACCGGGGTGTCACAAGTCACGAGCATCTATTAGAGTATAATTTCAACTACAAGACCTAAAATATACAAAGCCGGATCAATGAACCAAAAGAGAGGAAAAATAGTGCTGCGAACGCAGGCAATCACCTTGCTACTCCTATAGTCTGCCTCTGATCAGCCAAAACCCGCTACCGGGTGAACAAATGCCTGCATCTGCATGCGAGGTGCAGGGAGTAAAGTGAGTACTCCTACTCAGTGAGTAATAAGGTTAAATAACAACTGAGCAGTAAGAAATCACATAAAACAAACCATCATGCTATATGGGGGTAGTGAAGAGCCCTTTGAGAGAAAGCAGTGGAGCTATAAAACCTTTAGAAATATTTTAGCTCAGTTTAAAACCTCTTTTGAAAATGACTTTTTCAACAGTTATGCAAATGAATGCAGAAACAAATAGCACAGATAAGTACAGAAGTCTGCCTCTCAGGCACCACACTAGGTTATTAGATAATACCAGAACAACAGGTGAAGATTTGCAGGAAGAAGCACAACAACATATAATAACAGACAAATGAAATAAGGTAAACACATCAAACAGTACTAGTAACACTGCGAAGTGATGTCCGATCCATATATCACGGCGGCGTGCAGCCCGATCCATTTAACACCGACGACGCTCACTGGAGGTGTGTACAGACTCCGGAGGGGCTCCTACAGCCCAAGCGCAATATCAAGCCATCTCGTGGCATCAATCGGGCTCTCGACCTCAACATCAATATAGTACCGCTGTGGCGTGCAGCCCGATCCATAAGTATCCTCACAATACTGGCCCTCGGCCTTACATAGTCAACAAAATCACGTAAGCCACTCGGGTAATAATAAAGTATGATGCTCAACCCAAAATATTTTATGGAAATATCATTTCGCGTATTTAAGACATAATAACTTGGCTGAGTTTTTAAAACAGTGGAAAATACATGACTGGGTTCGAATATATAATTAAATCAGTGAGGAATTATCAGCAACAATCCCCGAAGGGTTAAAATAATTGGCACGAAGCCTAAATATAGCAATCAACCCAAATTATGATGATTGTCACACCTCCTTTTTACCGAAGTTTTAATACATCCCGCGAAGGGTGTAATAAAGGAGTTTTTCCAATTTAAGGACAATCAAAACGGGATTCGTTTTTATTAAAGGTTCAAAGTCACCACTTGGGAGATTTATGGTGTCCCAAGTCATCGGTTTGAATCCCGAATCAAGGAATGGTTTGATTCTGTTAACAGTCCGCGAACCAGAAATTCGGATAAGGAATTCTGTTAACCCGGGAGAAGGTGTTAGGCATT
>MU726598.1:0-22225 GCA_026770625.1 Nicotiana glauca | reverse complement strand
AGTCACGAAGTGGATGTAGACCTGAAGATAGTTGGTGGTAATAGAGACTATGTGGTTCGTATGAGATGTCTATTTAGGGAAGGGTACAACTGGCAATCGAGATGCTGGAGGAAGTGAGTTTAACTGTCATAAGAATGACATGTGCCAAACGAATGGCTTGAGTTACGTTATGATGGTGACGTACTAGCGTTAAAGGTTAGTATCGTGGATTATTAGGATGTATCTTATGGATTTGCACCAAGTGAAAGGAGTTCACTATCAACAATCAAATTGTCGGTCATGTGTCATATCCGATTTGGCCGAGATGTATTTATGTGGTGTTCAAAAGTTCTCTGAAACTTGTATATGAGTAAGACCTGAGATTTGTATGGGATGATGTTGGGACTTTCGACACTTCTATGTCCGTAATAATTCTACATTTCAGTATCAGCAGGGAAATGGAAACAATTTCAGAATACTCGTGGTGCCCCGGTTAATCAGGGTACTCTCATGGGATATTCATTTTTTAATGCACCACTAGCATGGGATTCCTTAAATGGTTATTCTAGTTATCTGGCACAGACTCAGTATGAGTAGCTGAACTGCGGATGAGTTGTTATGAATATGGTGATAGTAGAAACATCATGAGAAGTTGTCCCAGACTTGGGAGAAATCTGTTTCATCAGAACACTTGGTCCACACCCTACATCATAGTTACTAATCTACATACATTACAAGTTAGATATGGAGAACGAACGGGTAGATGGCGCCTAAGAAGTGGATGTCCGACCCATTGATATAATTGCTATAGTGTGGCTGAGGCCACTACACCAGATGGTGCCATTACATGTACAAGTCTGATTATTATAAAATGGATATTTTTCCTTAACTTGATTTGGTTTTGAAAACTGAGGCGAGTCCTCTTAATATGCTTCTCTAATGAGTGAACTTCATAATCCTGAAATCTACTTATGTGAACACTCACATTGGGCTATTATATGGGGATAGCTATCCCTATCATTATGTGTTGGTCACTAAAAATATCTATAAGGCTAAAAGTGACTTTCTATTACTTACTATAGTGGGTTTTGATGTAATTTCAGGATAATTGATTTCAATTGTCAATTATATGCCCTATCGGTATGAGGGTTCATTTTATGTTGTGATTTTCTTTGACGGAAAATTATTGAAAAGAAGAAAAAAGGAAATGAAAGATTTCAGTTGGTAAAATGTGCAAATACTTGTGATTCAGAGTTGAGGATGAGATCCTCAAATTTTTTATATAATGTGAAATATTTTTAATCGAGCTACAAGCTACGATGGATGTTATATAAGGACAAGGTCCTGATGGTGAAAAGTTTATGTGTTTAAAATTCTCATTTTATAAAATTTAAATTTTTGTACTATATTTTAAATGGGAGTCATGCCTGTTAGGCTTATTTGATAATTCTTGCATATTTTCTGTTCATATTCAGCCATTCTTTTTTTGTGTTGTAAACGTTGAGTTTTAGCCTATGATATGGGCACCTAGGTGGCGATAAATGTGACTTGTTAATTCAGGTAAGTAATTATGAGATCTTAATGCCTCGTTGTGAGTAAAGCGGAGGTCTGAAATGATATATTTGTTAACATAAGGTTAATTGGCAATGTAATGATTTATGAAGAACTATTATGGTCAGAGACGTGGTTATGGGCATACAGATGATGTGTTTCATGTCCAAATATCATTATGATAATGTGATGCTTGTAATGCAGAGATTATTATTATTGATATATACATTGCGGTGTTTCATTGGGTTGTGGATGTGTTGTTAGGAATTGCTTTGGTGTTACTCTGGTAGGTGGATAGGCCTAATTACAGGGAAGGCTCAGCCGAAATTTCTAAAAAAAAAATTGGGAGTTAGAAGAATTTGAGACATTAAGATATGCGAACGAAGAGATAAGTTACGTTGTGTATTTAAGGATGAATGACCCTAAGTGTGGGAGAATGTAACATCCTGAAGAAAACAATTTCGAAGTATTTAAGCGCTATTAAAAATTAAAGTGTGTTGAAATAAGACTAATGTTGTGTGATGATGTGGAATTCAGATCCTATGATAAATGGTTGATTTTGAAGGTTGGGTCCTGTCCTAAGGTTATGGACTAAGGATGAGGTGAAACATTCAGTTAAGTTGAAGAATCAGTTACAGGAATTTGCTTGATAAGGGTTTTTTTTTCGGCCCAGTGTAGCACCTTGGGGTGCCCCTATCTTGTTTGTGAAGAAGAATGATGGTTCCATGCATATATGAATTGATTATCACCGGTGAACAAGCCTACAGTGAAGAACCGTTATGATTTGCCTCGTATTGATGATCTGTTTGACTAGCTTTAGGGCGCACACGTGTTTTCTAAGAATGACTTGCGCTCAGGTTACCATTAGTTGGAGATTCGGGAGCCATGTATCTCAAAGATTGCTTTCAGGGCACGGTATGGTCATTACGAGTTTCTTGTTATGTCATTTGGGCGGACCAATGCCCCAACAGAATTTATGCATTTGATGCATAGTATATTCCAGCCATATCTCGACTCTTTTGTCATTGGCTTATTGATGACATTCTGGTGTATTCCCGGAGTCGGGAAGATCATGATCAGCACTTGAGGACAATGCTTCAAACTCTGATATAAAAGATATTATATGCAAGTTTTCAAAAATATGAGTTCTGGATGTATTCCACGACATTATTAGGCCACATGGTATTGAGTTAGGGCATTTGGGTAGATCCGAAGAAGATAGAGGTAGTGTAGAGTTGGCCTACACCCTCCTCAGCTATAGAGATTTGCAGTTTCCTCGGCTTGGCGGGTTACTACTGTCGTTTTGTAGAGGGGTTTTCATCGATTGCAGCTCCTATGACTAGATTGACTCAGAAGGGTGCTCCATTTCAGTGGACAGAGGAGTGTGAGGCGAGCTTTCAGAAGCTGAAGACAGCTTTGACTACAGCCCCAATTTTGATATTGCCTACTGGTTTGGGGTCTTATACAGTTTATTTTGATGCCTTACAGGTTGGCCTTGGAGCGGTGTTGATGCAAAATGGTAGGGTAATTGCCTACGCATCCAGACAGTTGAAGATACACAAGAAGAATTACCCTGTCCACGACCTTGAGTTAGCTACTATTGTTCATGCCTTGAAAATCTAGCGTCACTATTTGTACGGTGTGCCTTGTGAGATTTATACCGACCATCAGAGTTTGCAGCACTTGTTCAAGCAAAAGGATCTAAATTTGTGTCGGAGAAGGTGGTTAGAGTTGTTGAAAGATTATGATATTACTATTTTGTATCATCCGGGTAAGGCCAATGTGGTAGTTGATGCCTTGAGTCGCCGGGCAGAAGAGTTATGCGGACCGAAGAGATCGTGATAGTTTCGATATGGTTGGAGAGAAGGTTCTGATTCGTGTTTCGCCTATGAAAGGTATTATGAGATGTGGGAAGAAAAGGGAAGTTGAGTCTGAGGTTTATTGGGCCTTTTGAAATATTAAGGCATGTTGGGGAGGTTGCTTATGAGATTGCCTTACCTCCCAGCTTAGTAGGAGTTCATCTGGTATTTCATGTTCGATGCTCCAGAGATATCACGGGGATCCGTCGCACGTGTTGGATTTCTGCTCATTCAAATTGGACAAGGATTTGTCCTATGTTGAGGAACCAGTGGCAATATTGGACAGGCAAGTCCAAAAGCTCAGGTCAAAGGAAATAGCTTCAGTAAAGGTTCAGCGGCGGGGTCACCCGACCGAGTAGGCGACTTGGGAGACCGAGCGGGATATGCGCAACCGATACCCTCATCTTTTCACTACTTCAGGTATGTTCTTTATGCTCGTTTGAGGACGAACGGATGTTTAAGTGTGGGAGAATGTAACGACCCGGCCAGTCGTTTTTAGAATTTATGCCCCGAACCTCTATTAACTGCTTCCCCTAAGTTCATTTCTGCTATTTTGGTTTACCGGGACGTTCGGTGTTGAATTTCAGAGTTTTGGGACACTTAGTCCCTAAATGAAAGCTTAAGTGTTGGAAAATGGTCCGTAGTTGGAACATTGTGAAGATGGCCTCAAAATAGAAATCTGATGGTTCCGTTAGCTCCGTTAGGTGATCGGGGTTGGGAGCATGTTCAGAATGTATTTTGGAAGTCCGTAGCTAATTTAGGCTTGAATTGGCGAAGTTAGTATTTTGGCGATTTTCGGTTGATTGGTGATATATTGATCCGAGGGTCTGAATGGAATTCTAAGAGTTGTTGTAGCTTCGTTAGGTGATTTGGGATATGCGTGCAAAATTTCAGGTCATTCGGACATGTTTTGGTCGAGTTTTTGATCGAATGCACGTTTTGGATGTTTTAGAAGAACTTAGGCTTGAATTCGATGTAATTTGATGGTTTTGGCGTTGTTTGAGGCATTTTGATGATTGGAACAAGTTTGTATGATGTTTTAGGAAGTGTTGGTATTTTTGGTTGAGGTCTGGGGGCCTCGGGGTGATTTCGGATGGCTAACGGGAATTTTTGAAGTTGGAAAATGTTGTAGAAATGCCGCAGTCAGTGCATAGCAATTTTGTTCTATGCGATCGCAAGGCTCTAATGCGATCGCATAGGGTTAGCTACAGTACCCAGGAATTTTGTTCTATGCAATCGCATAGGGTTAGCTACAGTGCCCTGGAATTTTGTTCTATGCGATCGCAAGGCTCTAATGCGATTGCATAGGGTTAGCTACAGTACTCAGGATTTTGTTCTATGCAATCGCATAGTGTTAGCTACAGTACCCGGACAGAATGTTAAAAATACTTCATCCGCGAACCAAACCCATTTTTCCACAATTTTTGAGCAACCTTGAGAGCTTTTGGATGGGAATTGAAGGGATTTAGACGGGAAGTGATTGGTGTTAAGTCCTATGAACTAAATACATGATTATATTGTGAAATCATCCTTGGAATCCATGGAAATTTAGCCAAAAGAGGAAGAACTAGGGCTTGAGTTTTAATATTTTAAATTTGAATTTGAGGGGTTATTTGGACTCCGATTTTGGTAAATTTTATATGTATAGACTCATGGCGAGATAAGGATCGCGTTGCCATAAAAATTATTCAATTCCGAGATGATGGCTGGAGGGGCATTTTGGTCATTTTACCTATTTTTGCGCCCTAGCTTTAAATTCAATAGTGGAATCAGTTGTTTACAATATTATTTACGATGTGTAATTGAATTGAATAGATTTGGGCCATTTGGAGTCGGATACTCGTGGCAAGGGCGCGGTTTCTAGTGATATTTAGCCGGTTCGAGGTAAGTGGCTTGTCTAACTTTGTGTGGGGGGACTTTTCCCCTTAGGATTTGTTGTTGATATTTGACTGCCTTGTGCGCGAGGTGACGAGCGCGTACTTGAGCTAATTGTTGAAAAATCGAATTTTTACTTAAAATACTTGAACTGAATTTCTTTCGTATTTGCTTTATTCTACTTGCTATTATAGCCTGTGCTAGTATAGAAAAGCATGTTTAATTGATCCAAATTGCCTATTTGCTTAAATTGCCTTAATTGTAAATACGTGGGGCATGTTAGACCAGAATTATTTGTTGCCTTGTATTGTCGTACTTCAATTTCTGAATATTTCTCTAATTTTGGTTGCGCATTTACATTGGGACTACGGGACGGTATCCCGGAAGATTCCCCTGCACTTTTACTTTGGGACTACGGGACGGTATCCCGGGAGATCCCACTGCACTTTTACTTTGGGATTACGGGATGGTGTCCCGGGAGATCCCCCTGCACTTTTACTTTGGGACTACGGGACGGTATCCCGGGAGATCCCCCTGCACTTTTACTTTGGGACTACGGGACGGTATCCCGGGAGATCCCCCTGCACTTTTACTTTGGGACTACGGGACGGTATCCCAGGAGATTCCCCTGCACTTTTACTTTGGGACTACGAGACGGTATCCCGGGAGATCCCCCTGCACTTTTACTTTGGGACTACGGGACGGTGTCCCGAGAGATCCCCCTGCACTTTTACTTTGGGACTACGAGACGGTATCCCGGGAGATCCCCCTACACTTTTACTTTGGTACTACGGGACGGTATCCCGAGAGATCCCCCTGCACTTTTATTTTGGGGCTACGGAATGGTATCTCGGGAGATCCCCTGCACACAAATGATTAGACTACGGAATGGTATCCCGGGAGATTCTTTGATACTTGTACGAGAGTTAGACTACGGGGCGGTATCCCGAGTGATCCATTGGACAACTGAGGAGAGGGCTACATGATGGCATCCTGGGAGACCCTCATTGGTACTTGAGATTGAGTTGTGGTTACCCTGTGTTTCTGCTTTATCCTGGTAGTTATCATTGTTTCGTTGATTTGCCTTACTACACTGCTGCGTTTATTATATTTGCCAGATTTCCCCATTGTTAATTATTGTTACTGTTATATTTTTGCCTCAGTAGGGCCCTGACCTTTCCTCGTCACTACCCAACCGAGGTTAGGCTTGGCACTTACTGAGTACCGCTGTGGTGTACTCATGCCTCTTCTGCGCATGTTTTTCATGTGCAACTCCAGGTACCTCCACCCAGGAGCACTATCCTCGCGGCGGAGAGATCTAGCAAAGACTTTGAGGTATATCTTCCACGTCCGCAGACCAGAAGTCTCTATCTTATTCCAGCTTTGGTACATGACTTCCTTTCTTCCGGTTGTGTAGACATTCTGGAGTTAGAGCAATGTATTTCATTTCTAATAGCCTGTGTTTCCTGTGAGTTTCCGGGTTTTGGGAGTTTGTTTGGATTTCGTGATATGGGTTGTATTATGCCAAGTCGAACTTATACACAGTTTTCTTTTGATAGTAAAATTTTCAGTTGTTTGCTTCCGCAATTTAGTTTGTTTTTTCCGCAAGTTGTATAAATTACGCATTGTTAGGGTTACCTAGTTGTAGGGACTAGGTGCCATCATGACATGTTCACGGTGGGCGAACTGGGGTCGTGACAAAAATGAAATAAAATTTAATCATGTAAACAAAAGGAAAGAAAAACAAACAGGGAACTATATAATCACAAGCAAATAACAGAATTAAAATAGCATGACTATAAAAAAACATAATTCTATGACTAACAATTTTTGAAAAATAAACCAAGAACAGGCAAGCAAATAGCATGACCGAAAATAAATAAAAAATAGTGAAAAATAGAAGGGAAGGGATTACTAGATTTGAAACTCGACCTGGGCAAATCATTTTGAAATTGTTTGACCAAACTAGTGTTTAATCGTGTGTTTTCTAAACCCTTTAATGGTCAAACCACCAGTAAGCCCCATTTTATGAAATTAGGGTTCTAGGCCGATTTTTTATCTAAACTTCGAGCCATTTTGGGAGGATTTGAAGGTTATTGGTTGTGGATTCGGAAAGAGGAGGGTGGCGAGGCCATAGGGTGTAATTTTGGCAGGGTTTGGAGACGGCGACGCCGACACGGCGGAGGTGGCGGCTAGGGTTTCGTTTATTCGATGAGTTTAGGGGGATTTGAGGGAAACGGTGCTTGGATTTGGAAAGGGGAGCTGAAGGAGAAGCAAGGGTGAAAATTGGGGGCATTTGGACCATCGCCGGTCCTGATTAAATCTAGCCTAAACGACGTCGTGTGACTATGAAGGGGGGCTGGACCGGGTATTAGGTGTTTTGGGCTTGGGCTGTGGGTTTGGGAAGGGGTTTTTTGATTTGGCTGGTGATTTATATCTAATGTTGGCCCAAACGTGGGTATTAAACAGGCCTTCTTGTTTTCTATTTATATTTTTAATTCCTTTAATTCTTTTTTTTATTTGTTTTTCTCTTTTTTTTTAATTTTAAAACGAAACTAAAATTAAACCTCAAATTTAATTCAAACAACCTAATTAAGCTTCAATTAAACTAATACCAATTTAAATGAAACTAATAAACCTAAAAACTAAAATTAAAACCAAACAAAACAAATCAAAGTTTTCTTTGTAATTGTTTTGTATTTTTGTACAAGCTTAATTACTAATTAGTCTAAAAATATATAAAATTAAATCCTAAATGCCCATGTAATATTTTTATATTTTTTATGAATTATCATGTACAAACAAATGAAAAACACACACAAAATTACGCAATTAAATCCTAAAAATTAAATAATAAAAGAAAAATCCTAATTCTAAGAATTCTATAGGAGTAATTCAAGCGAGGCAAAAATTACGTGCTCACAGCTGCCCCTCTTTGCTCGGAGACACGAAGGGTTTTCGGCAAAGATAAATGAGCAGTTATTAGGGATTTTTGCCTTCTTGGCACTTCATGAGAAGCATTTTTGAAAAACGTTTGACCAAACCTTCCTTTAGAGGTTGCTTACATATCCTTGGCTATAAAGGAATCAGGTCAGTGTAGTTCTGGAAGTTTTGGTAGCTGAGACTACCGAGAGCTGTGATTTCATTGCTGTTGCTGCTGCTACTGCTTGCTGACCTCTTTATTACACCAAAAGGAAAATCAAAGCTAAGCTAGTCATGCCTATCAACTATGAGTTACAAGATTCCTATCTATAAATCTCTTGAAGCTTGATCTTGAGTCTTAGTTGATTTTGCTCGGGACTCCGATCTGAATCTTGATGCTCGCAAGCTATAGGTATTGGTTCTTTTTTCAGCATTGGGTCAAAGCGGGACAGGCGGAGCTTGTGACTTCAATCAAGTTTTGAGCAGTCCGCATCTTTGTTCACTTCAGCATTTTGAATTCACTTCTTTTTGTTCTTTTTGTTGTTTTCTTTATTCTGGATTGAAACACATTCCTTTGGTCATCTCAAACCCTGCGCCTTAAGGTCAAACCTGTTCAGATACCAAAACAAACAAACAAACAGACAAACAACATTTTCTGCCCTAGTTGTCACTAGGAAAATTTCGTGAGTTATTTGTGACAAAAGTCTGAACTCATTCTCTCTTTTTTTCATTTTCTAGAATTATATTTGCCTATGATAGAACAAATTGGGGAGTGGAGTCCTATTTCTAAAATGTCAACTCAGAGACTGGAGCCCTAATGTTGGTGCAAAACGACTAGGGAATGGAGGCCCTATGTCCAAAAGGCACAACTCATGGATTGGAGCCCTAATGTTGGCAAAAGGTAAAAAAGCTCAACTCAGGAATTGGACCCCTAATGTCGGCAAAGGGTAAAAACTCAACTCAGGGATCGGAGCCCTAATGTTGGTAACAGGTAAAACTCAACTCAGGGATTGGAGCCCCAATGTTGGCTAAACGGAGACTAGGGAATGAAGGCCCTATGTCTAAAAGGCACACCTTAGGGATTGGAGCCCTAATATTGGCTAAGGGTAAAACGCTCAACTCAGGGATTGGAGACCTAATATTGGCTAAGGGTAAAACACTCAACTCAGGGATTGGAGCCCTAATGTTGGCTAAAGGTAAAAATGCTCAATTCAGGAATTGGAGCCCTAATGTTCGCTAAGGGTAAAACGCTCAACTCAGGGTTTGGAGCCCTAATGTTGGCTAAGGGTAAAATGCTTAACTCAGGGATTGGATCCCTAATGTTGGCTAAAGGTAAAACGCTCAACTCAGGGATTGGAGCCCTAATATTGGCTAAAGGGAAAAATGCACAACTCAGGGAATGGAGCCCTAATGTTGGCTAAGGGTAAAATGCTCAACTCAGGGATTGGAGCCCTAATGTCGGCTAAGGGTGAAAAGCTCAACTCAAGGATTGGAGCCCTAATGTCGGCTAAGGGTGAAAAGCTCAACTTAGGATTGGAACCCTAATGTTGACAAACAAGGTACCAGGTTGATGTTGGGGATTCTAAACTATCCTCTTTTGGGGATTTTCTTCTTTTGTTATCTCTTTTTTTTTTGATAAGATGCAGGAAATAACTTGGAGGAAACTTCCCTTTTGCATTGATTATTTACTGCAAAATTGTTTCAGCACTTGCGTTTTTCTTTTCTTTTGGCTGCGCCTGCTCTTGCGCGGTTGCCTGGATTGCATCTGTTTCAATTTTCAAAGAAAGAAAAATTGTTAGTTTGAAACGGTGGTTGGTTTGGTGGCCTTGATTTCTTGATCCCGGCCTAGCTTTTGTCGAGACCCTCTGCTGCTTGCTCGTTTTGAAGATTATTCTCTCTTTCAAACCGCAGGACTAAACTTTCTAGATTTCATGATGACTTTCCCGCGTGGGGCTCTGCCTTTTCCCTTTACTCGCATTTTATGGGCACTTCAATATGATTTTCTCTCTCTGAGAGTTTTGATTTCAAAGCATCGGCTGCCATGGCTGGTCGGGGTCGACTTGATGCCCTTAGCAAGAACGGGTGCCTTTTTGCACATTAATTCATGCCAAATGAGAACCTTGTAAACCAGTCTTGCCATCCTTTCTTTGTCTCAGTTTCGGAACAGTGTTAGACCGAAAGGGATTCAAAGAAAATAAACAATGGAATGGAGAATGAGTTTAAAACAAGAAGTGTACCTTTCGGGGAAAGGAAAGAAGGACTTATCTGGAGTACATGTGGACTTCAATGAACATGACATGCCTTTTGGACTGGATGCCTAATTTGTGTAAACCGTCTGACTCTCAGAAATTCATCACAACTTTTGCTTCAAAATTCGAGAAACCTTGCCAGGATTTTGTCGATGCAGATGGTTGTAAGGATCTTCTTTTCTATCAGTGGGGTCCTTTGCAGGTTTTCACCAGCCGATCTCTCTCATTTATCTTCTCACCATCGCCTTATAGTCCTCTTTGCAAGTTTTCACTAACAAGGCTCTCTCATTTCAAATTATCTGCTTACCGTTGTCTCACGGTGCCCGTGTGTGTTTTCACCAATAAGACTCTCTCATTTTATTTCTCTCATTTTGTTGCATCAGATCCAAATAACTTTATCCTCCCATTTTGAACCTCTTTGCCAATTGATCAGAAAGACTTGAACAAGGTTTGGGGTAAAAGGAATTTGGATTGAATTACAACATTGAAACCTTTTAGGCGGGATCGTTGCCGAACCATTATAACTTCTTCCCCAGTTTCACTTTTGGGGGATTTTTATTATGGTGTGACTGAACCCCAAAGAGAGAGAGGCTTCCTACGTATCCTTTCGGAATCAAGTCAGACGTAGTTCAGGGAAACATTTTTGGTTGTTTTTGTTTTGTTTTGTTTTTCTTCTTTCTTTTTCTTCATCATTTTTCATTTTTTATTTTTTCATTCTTTCTTTTTCTTTTTCTTTTTCTTTTTCTTTTTCTTTCTTTTTTTCTTTTTTTTTTTCTCTTTATTATTTTTTCAATAGTACCTCCGGGTTCCAAAGGGGGTAATCAAAGAAGGGTAACCGGCTCAAATGGGTTTGCAAAGGCTTAATAGTGTTTGGGTAGCGAGAAAGAAAGCCTTCGTCATCTCAATTGCACAAAGACTTCACCGCAAAGAGCCTAGATATAGTACCTTTTTACTGCATCTGTATTGACTACTGCTTCAGGGTCATTTCCTTCGATGTTACCCAGATACAATGCTCTTCTCGGCAATATCTTTCTGATAATGTACGGACCTTTCAAATTAGGAGCAAATTTTCCTTTTGCTTCCTGATGATGTGGAAGAGTGAACCTTAACACAAGTTGTCCCACTTCAAAATTCCTGAGTCGTACTTTCTTGTTATAAGCGCGGCCTATTCTTTGTTGGTGCAACTGCCCGTGACAGACAGTGGCCATCCGTTTTTCATCAATTAAAGACAACTGTTCCAGATGAGTCTTGACCCATTCACTATCCTCAATTTCTACTTCAACGATGATCCGGAGAGAAGGGATTTCTACCTCAGCGGGTATAACAGCCTCAATCCCATAGACCAAAAGGTATGGGGTAGCTCCTACCGATGTGCGCACTGTGGTCTGATATCCCAGTAATGCAAAAGGTAGCTTTTCATGCCATTGTCTGGAGCTCTGAATCATCTTTCTCAAAATCTTTTTGATGTTCTTGTTTGCTGCTTCAACGGCACCATTGGCTTTGGGGCGGTAAGGAGTGGAGTTTCTATGCATTATTTTGAATTGTTTGCATACCTCTCCCATCAAACGACTATTCAGGTTTGCAGTATTGTCTGTGATGATGGTTGCAGGAATGCCAAAATGGCAGATAAGATTAGAGTGCACAAAATCTACCACGGCTTTCTTGGTGACTGACTTGAGAGTGATGGCTTCAACCCACTTCGTGAAGTAGTCAATGGCAACTAATATGAATCTATGTCCATTTGAGGCCTTTCGCTCGATCGGCCCAATGATGTCCATGCCCCAGGCAATGAATGGCCAAGGTGCTGACATGGGATGCAGTTCTATTGGAGATGCATGAATCAAGTCACCGTGCACCTGACACTGATGGCACTTCCGGAGAAAGCTGAAGCAGTCCTTTTCCATGGTTATCCAGTAATACCCTACTCGAAGGATTTTCTTTGCCAAAACATACCCATTCATGTGAGGTCCGCATACTCCTACATGCACTTCATGCGTAATTCTTCCAGCTTCCTCGATGTCAACACATCTTAACAAGTTGAGATCCGGGGTCCTTTTGTACAAGACATCACCACTCAAGAAGAAACCACTCGCATGCCGTCTAATTGTTCTCTTTTGATCTCCAGTATCTTGTTTGGGGTATTCTTGCATTTTCAGAAACCTTTTGATGTTATGGTACCATGGTTGGGTGATTGATTCTGCCTCAACCGTATTACAGTAACCATGCCTTTCCTTGATTTGGATCTCCAAGGGATTAATATGGGCATTGCCTGGGTAAGGGAACATCGAGGCCAGAGTGGCGAGTGCATCGGCTAGTTCATTGTGACACCGAGGGATGTACCTGAACTCTATTGATTTGAATCGCTTGCCAAGATCTTCCACATGTTGGCGATAGGGAATAAGCGTAACATCTCGCGTTTCCCATTCTCTTTGGGCTTGCTGGATAATCAAATTTGAATCCCCCATAATCAATAACTCTTCAACGTCTTTGTCAATCACCATGTTCATACCCATGATGCAGGCTTCATACTCAGCAGTATTATTTGTGCAGAAAAACTGAAGCCTAGCGGTGGCCGGGTAGTGTTGACTGGTACGTGAGATCAAGATTGCCCCAATTCCTACACCTTTGGCGTTTACTGCCATATCAAAAAACGTTTTCCAAGCATGAGCATCATTCGAGATTGCTTCTATTGAATTTACCTCTTCATCTGGGAAGTAAGTGCTCAACTGTTGGTACTCCTCGTCAACCGGATTTTCAGCCAAATGGTCCGCCAACGCCTGGGCTTTCATCGCCGTGCGAGTGACATAGGCTATGTCCAATTCCGTGAGAAGAATCTGCCATTTTTCTAATCTTCTTGTGGGCGTCGATTTCTGGAATAAGTATTTCAAAGGATCCAACTTGGTTATGAGGTAGGTGGTGTGGGCCTGAAGGTAATGTCTCAACTTCTGAGCGACCCAAGTCAAAGCACAACAGGTTCTCTCCAACAGAGTATACTTAGCTTCATAGCCAGTGAATTTCTTACTCAAGTAGTAGATTGCTTGTTATTTCTTCCCGGTTACATCATGTTGCTCGGGGATGCAGCCAAAAGAATTTTTCACGACCGTCAGATACAATAAAAGAGGCCTCCCTGGCTCTGGTGGGACCAAGACTGGCGGATTTGACAAATATTCTTTGATCTTGTCGAAAGCTTCTTGACACTCATCCATCCACTTGACTGCTGCATCTTTCTTTAGTAGTTTGAATATGGGCTCACATATGGATGTCATTTGAGCAATGAATCGGCCAATATAGTTTAATCTGCCCAACAAGCTCATCATATCTTTCTTAGTTCTTGAAGGAGGAAAATCCCGAATAGACTTTATCTTTATTGGGTCTAACTCAATACCTCTCCTGCTGACTATGAAGCCCAGAAGTTTGCCCGACGGAACTCCGAATGCACATTTAGCTGGGTTCAGCTTCAGATCATACTTACATAACCGCTCTAAGAACTTTCTCAGATCTCGGACATGGTCATCCTGAGTTTGGGACTTGATGATTACGTCGTTCACATATACCTCTATCTCTTGATACATCATATCATGGAAAATTGCAGTCATGTCCCTCATGTAAGTCGCCCCAGCATTCTTCAGACCAAATGGCATAACTAGGTAACAGTACGTACCCCAGGGTGTGGTGAAAGCTATTTTCTCTACGTCTTCTTTGTCCATCAACACCTGGTGATATCCTGCATAACAATCCATGGAGGACTGTATCTCATGCTTGGTGCAGTTATCAACAAGGATGTGGATGTTGGGCAAAGGGAAATTGTCTTTGGTAGTTGCCTTGTTCAAATCTCTATAATCCACACACACCCAGGTCTTTCCATCTTTCTTTGGAACTGGGACTACATTAGCCAACCATGTAGTGTATCGGACCACTCGAATTACCCCTCCTTTCAGCTGTTTCGTGATTTCTTCCTTGATCTTATCACTGATGTCAATTTTAAACTTTCTCTACCTTTGCTGGACCGGAGGGCAATCGGGGTAAGTTGGCAACTTATGAAGCACTAAATCAACACTCAGCCCTGGCATGTCATCATATGACCAAGCAAAAACATCTTTGAACTCAAACAGGAGTTGGATTATCACATCCCGAGTTTTCTCATCCGTGTGAATGCTTATTTTGGTTTCCCATATTTCTTCGGAAGTTCCCAAGTTAACCAGCTTAGTATCATTCAAGTTTGGCTTAGGTTTATTCTCAAATTGTTCCAATTCTCGATTTATTTCCCTAAAAGCCACTTCTTTATCATATTCCGATTCTTGGTCCATTATTTCATAATTAGACAGCGTGTTTGGATCTGGGCATGAAGTCCGCAAGCATGTCATGTTATTTAAAGCCGCATTATTAGAACTAAAAAGAAGAAATAAAAGAGAAAAAATAGAAAAATCAGAAAGAATAAAGGAAAAAATGAACTATGAAATATTGATTTCATTTCTTGGAATTGGGAAGATAACAGGGTTTACATGTGGAAATTTAAAGATAAAAAACCAAAGAAAGCATCCGAATTACACCCTGAAATAACTCGGGATGCAGAAAAAGTAGCAGGGCAGGTCTACCGGGACTCCCGCCTGATCGAAAATGGTGTAGCCTTCCAATTTTGAAGCTTGTCACTTGGTCCCATGTATAACACCTCAGCGGTGCTAGTGTCCTCTCCTGGCTGAACCATGTGGGTTTCGTAGAGTATTTTCCTCATTTCCCCACATATTTCCAATTTCTTCAGTCGTCAAAACCTCATCATCTTCTTCTTTGTTGTACTTTAGATTGATAAAGGTTTCACAAAAATGTGGCAGTGGTTGTGGCAAGACCCATCCCTCGTTCTTTCTCTCATCCGCCCATTGTATATTGTCTGGGGTAGGCAGAAAACCTATCCCGAATAACTTTTCAGTTGTAGGCAGTGTCACTGGCTCAAATATTCCTTGCAGAGATTTTCCAAGTCCCTTCCTTGGCTTGAAACCATTTCTGATCATTTCCTTGGATACCATAATCGAAGCATTGGATAGGAAGGGTTGGGGGAAAGGATTTCTTTCTTCATGCTGATCCGCCACCACAACTTCGAATCTTGGTAGAATATGTGTTCACTGCCTTCCCTCGCTTCTAGGCATGGGACAGACGGGTCCCGATAGATTGATTGTTCATCCTCTCCATGGACTACAATCTCCTGGTCTTCATGTTCAAATTCCACCATTTGATGGAGGGTAGAAGGTACAGCTCCTGCGGCATGAATCCAAGGCCTTCCTAGAAGAAAATTATAAGACGTATCCATGTCTAGCACTTGGAATGTCACCTCGAAGTCCACCAGGACAATAGTCAAAATTAGGTCAATATCTCCAATGGTGTCTCTTTTGATATCGTCAAAGGCTCGCACACATACATTGTTGGGATGGATCCTTTCAGTCCCAATTTCCATTCGCTGAAGCGTAGAGAGTGGGCAAATGTCTACCCCAGAACCCCCCTCTACCATGACTCGCTTCACATAATATCCATCACATTTGACAGTTAAGTGCAAGGCTTTGTTTTGAGCAGCTCTTGCTGGAGGCAGGTCGTTTTTGCTGAATGAAATCTGATTGACAGCAAAGAACCTTTCCGCCATCATTTCCAAATGTTCTATCGAGGTTTCAACTGGCACGTATGCTTCGTTGAGGGTCTTTATTAAAACCTTTTGGTGCTTAGGGGATTTTATCACTAAGGATTCTTGTTTAGGGTACTTTCGCAATTGATCAACCACCTCATAGTCGGCCATCTTCATTTTCTGAAAGAAAGCTTCCGCTTCCTCGGCACTTACAAGTTTCTTAGATAGGAAACGCCTTCTGGTGGCATTGTTCACTTCTTCTATGTTGGGGTATTTCTCAACAGGGTTATTTTCTTGAAGCTCCCTCAAGATCTCTTTGCCCTTATACGTAACCACCATCTGATGGTAATTCCATGGCACTACCGCAGGATTCGTCATAGGCTTCTGTGGTGTGCGTCCAATAACCACGGGCTCATTCAACCTCGATGGTGTAGTTGTCCCCCGCACCACATAGGCTCCCTTGGGTACGTACATCTGGGTTCCCCTTTTCGTTTCCAATCTCTTTGGAGAGGTCAAGGTCAGCTGCTTAACTGTGCGGCCTCGTGGAACATAAAGAACTCCATCTTTGGGTGGCCTTGCCTCTATTCCTGTTTCAACTTTCTTTTCTTGTTCTATCTTGGTGACTTTGATCTTTTTTCCCCTTTATCTTGCTTTGGGGCAATTTTTGGCTTTCTTTCTACATCAGCAATATCAATTATGGCCTTTAATGTCGGATCAAACTCTTTATCCTCACAGATCATTCCAATCACTGGCCCATTATTGTGGGCTGGCAGTGGATTATTGGTCACGTTTGGGACATTATCATCCCTTAACACTATCTTTCCTTGCTCTATTAAGTTCTCCACCGCCATTTTCAATGTACAATAATCATTTCTGCCCTGCCCTTCTGCTCCTGAATGATAGGCACATCTGACATCGGCTCTGTAGGCAGGCGATGCTGGGTTTTGCCTTGTTTGAGGGACGGGCTGTAGTAGACCCATTTGGACAAGTTTTGGGAATATATTAGAGTAAAATTCACCAATTGGAGTAAACGTTTGCCTCCTGGGTGGCTCACGGGGAGGAAATTTATTCTGTGGAGGACGGGGATTTTAGTGGTTTTGGTGGGGAGGTTGATTTCTTGGGAATGGAGCTTGGTTTCTATTGGCATGTTGTTGCGGCCGGGCAAAATGTTTAGCATTCATGACCGCATACAGTTGAGGAGCATAAACCATGTCAAGGTGAGGGTAGTAATGTTGAGGGGTTCTTTCTAAGAACATGGGTCTAGGAGCGCAGGTGTCTTCTTGCACCCGATGTCGCTATAGACACTTCTTCTTTCTTCTTACCATTGGTCATTCCTCCAGACCTGCCTTGAATGGCTTGGGAGGTTGCTCTAGTGGCTGACTGGCTCAGAATTCTGCCTTTTTTCAATCCATTCTCTACCATTTCACCGATCTTAATAGCTTTTGCGAACGGTTTACCCATAGCTGACATTATATTCTGGAAGTAATCAGCTTCCTGGGCTTGAAGAAATACCGTGACCATTTCCACCTCATCCATTGGAGGCTTCACCCTTGATACTTGCTCATGCCACTTAATCGCATACTCCCGAAAACTTTCTAAGGATTTCTTCTTCAGATTCGCCAATGAGTTCCTGTCTGGCGCAATGTCTATGTTGTACTGGAACTGTCGAACAAAGTCTCTGGCGAGATCATCCCAAATGAGCCATCGAGAGATGTCCTGATCCATATACCATTCAGAGGCTATACCCACCAAACTTTCCCCAAAGTAAGACATGAGCAGTTCTTTTGTTTCCTCCAGCCCCGCGTAATTGATTGCAGTACTTTTTAAGGTGAGCAATAGGATCACCATGCCCATCGTATTTTTCGAACTTCGGAGTTTTGAATCCCATAGGCAAATTCACGTGAGGGAACATGCATAGATCAGTATATGACACACTCTTCTGCCCACTCAGGCCCTGCATATTTTTTAGGCTCTACTCCAGGATTCTCATCCTCTTAGCCATCTCATCCTGTTCGAGAGCTTTAGGAGTCTTGTCATGTCCTGTTGTGAACTCAAATGGAGGTGGCTGAGAATAAGTGTTGGTGGGTTACTGAGGAGGCTCCACTTGGTAAGTAGGTGTTTGGAATGTAAAGGCCGAAGAATCAAAAGTGGGTCTAGGCAGTGCAAGATGTGTTGTGGCTGAGCATGGGGGAGCGGTGAAGATACTGGGGGCCGCTCCGGACATGAACACCTGGGGGTGAACCTCAGAAGGTGTTTCTATGAAATGAGCAGGTATGGTGGGTTGTCCCAGTGAGGTATTTAGATGACTGATGGGAATATTGGAGGTGCCCCATAATCTAGGGAACAGTTCGGGGAATCCGGGGATGGCACTTGGAGGCTCCCTTCCATTCGTCCATGCATCCCACATCTCCATGACACTAAGACGTAGGATCCTGTTTTCTTCAGCAATTGCAGATTCTGAGGCTGGAATGCCCGAGATTGGGCTATCTTCTGGGATGGGAATCGTTGGAAAAGTCATTTCCGAAGACATTTCTGTGCTCCCCTTTGATCTGGTGAAGTAAGGATTGTGAGCACGTGATTTTTGCCCTAAAGAAAATTATTCCAAAAGTTTCAAATAATTGATTTCCTCATTATTTTACAATTTTTGTGAATTTTGTTGAATTTTGTTGCATGATAATTCATATTAAAAGTAGAAAAATATGCATTTACATTTAGGAATTTAATTTTAGTATTAATCAGGTATTAATGTGTTTTAGAATAGGAATTTAATTTTAGTATTAATCAGGTATTAATTTGTTTTAGAACAAAAAGTTAAAGAAAATTACAAAAAATAGTTTCTTGCCACTTTTAATTGTTAACTGTTGCATTTGTCTTTCAATACGATTCTCAAAGAATTTTTAGGATTTAAATAGTTTAATTAAGTTTTGTTTTAATTAGAAAAAATACAAGATAAAAATATAAAAAATATAAAATGAAAATGAGTACAAAAGAAAACAAAATAAAGAGTAAATAAAGAAAGAAGACAGGAGTGCCCTGAATTGGGCCTGTTATTTCTAAGGCCCAAATCGTTTGTTAGCTAGCCCCATGCCCAATGTCACCCCATCCGGTCCAATTGCCCCATGTTCAAAACGACGTCGTTTTGACGTCATTAAATCACAGCCTTTCATCTTGATTGATCCAACGGCCACAAATTAATGTTGGATTTTAAATATATCTGTCTGAAATAATTCATAACCCTAAAGACATCTGGTCTCCTTCCTCGTACCCCAGTCTCCAGCCTCACCTGTAAAGCCGCTGCCGCCGCCGGAGAAATCGCCACCATCTCTGGTGGCTCCCAAATTTACACCCCTATACCGCCTCAATGCCCTCTTCACAAATTTGCCCTCGTCTCCCTTCGAATCCCACCACAGTCCGTCGAATAACCAAAATTGTTGTCGCCGTCTCCGCCGCCCACGGCGGCGATACCTCCCAAATTGGCCCAAATTCACACCACCAAGCCTCCGCCACCTCCTCATTATTAATCCATCGATAACTTTCCTCAAGTCGTTACTGAAGTCCTTGAATTTGCAAATCCAAAAACGGTCAAAAACCCTAGTTCATCCAAATGGCTCCAAATCTTCACCACACAGTAACTTGATGTTCTTCATAAAGAATTGACTTCGGACGAGGTTCGAATATCACGAAGGCCGCGTAACTTTTAAATCAAGTTTCAAACTGTAAGTCTGCTTTGTTCTTTTTCTTAGCTTTTAGTTTTCCTGGGTTTTATTGTTACCGTTGGTTTAGGGTTGGTTTATAGATTAATCTTAGGGTTGCTGAGTTCGATCTAGGGTTGGTTTATAGATTAATTTTTAGTCTGAATTGCATTTGATTGTGTTCTATTTTATGTTTTACTATTCGTCTGATTATGCTTCAATTTACTTTATTTAATCGTGGTATGGTTGATAGTATGTTGGATTAATTTGTGATGATTAACAGTAGATACTTCCCTTGCTTGCTTTTAATTCTGATTAGGTATTAATGGTGGTATACATTCATGATTACTAATTTTTCTTTTGGTCTTGTCTTCTGATTTCGGATTCTGTTAGATATAAGTTTTGTCAATAATTAGTAGTCAATTAGTCTAAGGATTGTTTGGATTACTAGAACCTATTAGTTAACTATAGTTAGTTGTTAAACAACCATAGGAAGGAGTTGGGAGTGGGTTTAGACTAGTGTAGTAAGTTCAAATCGGGTTCAGGGACATTTGAGGGTAACTTGGGTAGGAAAATCTTTTGACAACTAATCTAGAAGCTTCTAGATTGGGGGTCATAGTGGAATATCAATAAACATGTGTGTTAACTTGTTGAGTAAGTAAAAGAAATAAGGGACTAGAATGAAATTAAAAAATCTGAGGGATACCCTCACTTTTGCCTATAAAAGGCAAGGCATTCTTCCTTGTTTAAGAAAAAGTTTTGAAAACCCCCAAAAAATTCCCCCCAAAAAATATCCTTCAAGTTCCAGATCTGAAATTCAAATTTCAGATCACAAACTCCTTTTAGATCTTAGCTTTCATCAAAATGAAAACAAAAAAATAATAGAAAACTTGCAGAAAAATCCAAAATATTGTTACATTGAGGCTTCATGTAGCTTCCTAGTTAAATTTTGAATAACTTGAGGTCAAATGAGTTTGTTTTTTATCAATCGACTGCTGTTGAGGTTCTAAGTTCATTCCTGGGCTGTTTCTGAACTGATTTTGTGGTTTGAGAGTGATTTTAAGCTGTTGTGCCATACTGTCTGCTTCTAGTTCACAAAAATTGCTGCTGACCTTCTTCATCTCCTTTATTTCATTATAATCCAGGTACACTTCTCAACATCACTTCAATGTAGCTATTGGAACCAAAATGAAATAGAGCAACTTTGCATTCTCTGCTTCCTGATGCACTCTTATTTGAATACTGTGTAAATAGATAGAAATATTAGTTTACTTGTGTATATAGTTTAATGAATTTTGAACTATGGGACTGTAATCGAGGATTGTCTCGACTATGGACTGATTTGATTAGTTCATCTGATTGTAGAGATTTATATTCAGTAGTGTTAGTTTTAATTAGTTCAAATTGCTGAGTTCGAGTTGTCATTCGGAATCGGATTTAAAGGCAGAGGTTTGGGCTGAAATCAGAAATTAGTTAAGTCTCAATGCAATGAAAATGGACAGTTAAATTTGAATTTGGAATTTATCCATTCTACAGTAGTATCCTCAGTGTAGTGGCATTTATTTCCCATGGCAATTTCTTACTAAGACGGAAAAGTGGTTGACAGTAGCATTTGAAATTGTCTTATCGTTTGGAATTGTGGCACGTAATAGATCGTATGTTTAAAGTCAATTGCCTGAATGAATTGTTGTCTGCATGAGTTGTTGGTAAACTAATTAAGTCCCTATATTTGTTGGTGATTTATGAGATTAAACAAACCATTTCCCAGCATGTCAATTATTGTTTAAATGTGGTGGCATTAATCCAGTCACTAAAATGATAATTGAGTTCTCACAACATTTTGTCACACTAGATTAGGTGTCTGATTTAAAAGTAAATTGTCAATTGGATTAGGCCTTTGCTCATTGTCTCAAATGTTCAAACTTAATCACTGGGATAGTTCCCATTACTTTGCTTGGGCTCGTTTATTGGCCCATCTGATATGGACCTCAACAGTGATGATACAAGGCCCAAGTCATGGCCCTGCCCATTTTAGGCCCTAAGCCAATGGCTTTCATTTGTATTATTGTCACGACCCAAACCCCGGTCGTGATGGCGCCCAACACATTGCTAGGCAAGCCCGACCATTACCCGTTAACCAATCCAATTATTAACTCAACATTTTTAATTTAGGTAAAATATCCTGATTGCATAATAATGATAAGAGTGCGGAAATCAAAACAACTGAAATAACAGCCCAACAAGATCTGGTGTCACAAGTCTGAGCCTCTAAACATCTGAATAATATCCTATACAACCAAGTCTAAAGCAGAAGTACAAGAGAAAACGGGAAGGAGAGATCGGGTCTTGCGGACGCCGGCAGCTACCTCGATAACTCCGCAGTAAGGTGAAACAGCAGCAAAATATATATATATCTCAACGGCCCTCCTGGATCCCTGTATCTGCACACAAGGTGCAGGGAGTAGAGTGAGTACTTCCAACTCAGTGGTA